>VWYK01082106.1:11717-24534 GCA_013399775.1 Semnornis frantzii | reverse complement strand
ATAAAGAAGAATTTTTTTTACACTGTGCTTTGTGAAACAGTGCCCAGAGCAGTGGTGCCTGCTCCATCCCTGCAAAAATTTCAGGTCAGTCTGCTTGGGGCTGTGAGTAACCTGCTCTGGTTGAAGATTTCCCTGCTGACTGCAGGGGCTTTGGACTAAGAGATCTTCAGAGGTCCCTTCCAGCCCAAACCATTCTGTGACTCTCTGGTTTCTTCTTGCCTCAGACAATAAAAAAAAAATCCTCTGCTGTTGGTAGCACCTGGACGAGGATCTCAGCCCATCCTGCTGTGGCAGCAGTGAGGGAGCTCTTCCCCAGAGACAATGTCATGGTTGATTTTCCTCCATCTTCTGGACTGCCCACAAGCTTCTGCCTCTGTCTGGTCACTCCTGACTGTGCCTGGCAGGACGCTGAAGCCAGAGGGAGTTTTTCCTGCAGCCTGCCTGGGCTTGAGAAGGAAGAGCTGGTTCTCAGCAATGACTGCTTTTGCCTGTCTGCAAGTTGACTGGAACAGAAAGTAAAGATGCATGCAAGCATGGGCAGGCTGACAGATCTCAGTACAGGTGCACACAGGAGTTGAACTCCCAGCACACTCTGCCAAGCACTGCTTGCTGTGGCTGCTGGGCCAGGCGCACAGAGCAGCTGGTGGTGATTTCTCCACTGGAATATGTCCTGCAGTACTTCAAAACACCTCTGTCCACCTGTATTAGAGTTTGGGGTATTGCAACATCTTTCATTACAAAGAGAGGGTTATTTTTTTAATATATACCTTTCCATTACAACTAGGGGTAAGGTCATGAGTTCTTCTCATGATGGAGGTATAAATATTACATTGCATGGCTGCAATAGTCTGCCTCCGTTGCTGAAGAATACCCTTGGGTAAAATGCTGTGTCAGGGCAGCTGATTGCCTGCTCCTTTCCCTCTGCTTACTTTTTACAAATCAATTGCTAGACAAATGAATAAAAAGAGAGCCTTAACTTCAGACAATCATATTCATAATGCAGCCCCATTTCAGCTGCAGAGGCTCCAAGGCTAAATTAGAGTTATTGCCGCAATTAGCTGCACCCAGGTTTTGGCTCCTGCCTCTCCTCCCACAAAAGGTGGAAGGACTCTTACAGTGACAGCAAGAACATGGGATGCTGGAGGGATGGGCTTTGCTCTGAGATTTCTTGTAGCAAGTGAGGCGAGCTGCACATGCTCAGAACAGAAAGCCTCTAGCTCCACTCGGATCTTGGCAGTCATCCCAGGTGGCTCTGGGTGGAAGGTGGCACACAGCTCTGGCAGCCATGCCTGTGGAATCTAGAGGCCCAGAGCCAGCACAGTCAAATCCCTCTTCTTCCACTCGTGGCTTTCCACTCGTGGTTTGTCTCTCCTTTGTAGGCACAAGCAATTTGTTACTGCATGTGGGTACAGCACTTGGCCTCATCATCTCCTTCCTGCTCAGCGCACACAAGCTGGGCAGGAGGAGCCTTAAGGTCCCTTCCAGTTTGAACCATTCTGTGCCATAATTCTACAGAATCACAGAATCAGTCAGGGCTGGAAGGGACAACAAGGAGCAGCCAGCTCCAACCCCCTGCCATGCCCAGGGACACCTCACACTAGCTCAGGCTGCCCACAGCCTCATCCAGCCTGGCCTTAAACACCTCCAGGGATGAGGCTTCCACCACCTCCCTGGGCAACCCTTGCCAGGCTCTCACCACCCTCATGCTCAACACCTTCTTCCTAACCTCCAGTCTCAATCTCCCCATTTCCAGCTTGGTTCCATCCCCCCAGTCCTATCACGCCCGGACAGCCTCAAAAGTCCCTCCCTGGCTTTCTGGTAGGCCCCTTCAGATCCTGAAATACAATAAGGGACTCCACTTGTCACTGCCTCCACTGGGACATGGAGCCATTGACAGACACTCTTTGGGTGCAACCATCGAGCCAGTTCCTCATGCCTCCAGTGGTGCACCCAACAAACCCATGTCTCAGCAGCATGGAGAGCAGGATGTGGTGCAGGACAGTGCCAGAGGCTTTGCTCAGGTGCAGGTAAATGACAACAGTTGCTTGCCCCTCATTGACTGATGTCGTGACCTTTTCATGGTCCCATGATTCCATGACTCTATGGTCCCATGATCCCATGATTCTATGACTATGGTTCCATGATTCCATGATTCTATGGTCCCATGATTCCATGATTCTATGACTCCATGATCCCATGATTCCATGACTCCATGATCCCATGATCCCATGATTCTATGACTCTATGGTCCCATGATTCCATGACTCTATGGTCCCATGATTCCATGATCCCATGACTCTATGGTCCCATGATTCCATGACTCTATGGTCCCATGATCCCATGACTCTATGGTCCCATGATTCTATGATTCTATGGTCCCATGATTCCATGATTCTGTGACTCTATGATCCTGTGATCCCATGACTCTATGGTCCCATGATCCCATGACTCTGTGGTACCATGATCCCATGATCCCATGACTCCATGATCCCATGATCCCATGACTCTGTGGTCCCATGATTCCATCTCTCTCCGATTCCATGACTCCATAACTGCCAGATTCCAGGAAGCAGACTGCAGAGCCCCTGCTGTGTGCACGTTGGGAGCTGGCACCTTTCCGTGCCTCGGGTTCCCCCTGCACCAGAGGTGCCACTTTCCGGTGGGTTTTCAAGTATTGCCATTTTTGATAGTTTTTAGATCCTGCTCTTATCCTGTGAGTGCTAAATGATAATGATTCATCTGCTTGTCTCAATGGATACACAGTGATTTGCAGGGTGGTTATTAACTGGGGGCTGTTAATTATATAAGCAGATAATTTCATGTAAATGCCAGGCTTAACAAAACAAACCTCTGCTCTGTTTATTGCCAGGCAGGCAAGTATTTGGATTTTATTTTGTTAATTTTCAGGGGGTTTGTTTCATTACTTCTTATTCACACACGAGTGAAGCAAGTGATTTATTCATTCGAGTGAATAAAAAATGCATCCTAATTGCCATGATCTGCCCAGCCTGAATTATGAGTTGGTGCCACAGGAAGGAGTAAATAATACCTCCTCCTTTTACTGCTCTGATCAGCTTTGCTGTTTGAACCAGAGGCTCACCAGAGAGAGAGGAAATCCACAGTCTGCAGATTGTGTGAGCCAGGAGTTGGCAAACAGCAATTATGATGGCTCCAAAAAGAGCCCCCAGGCAGATCCTGCCTGGCACTCTGTAAGGCTGAGAGAAGTGCTCATTGCCTCCTCAGCCAGACCTAGGGTTGCCACCTTTGGGAAGAGTCTGTGCCTCTGCTGAGGATGAGTAAGGGCTCTTTCATCCCTCCTAGCTGCACTATTGAAGCATGGAGAAGTGCAGAGCACCAGTGGGGAGCTTCAGGCTCACACAGGCTTTGGGACACCAGCAATGAAATATGGAGCCTCTTGGAGAGCCAGGGGCTCCTGATCCAGGGAGTTATCCCTAGCCTGTGTCCTGCCCAAGGCTGAGGAGCCACAGCCTGCTCTGTTGACTTGTGATGCATGAGGCCTGTGGTGCTGCCATAGCTTGTGAGGAGGCTGATCTCACCTGGCTTTACTTTTTGCAGCTTAAGCAGTCTCAGTCCTCAGGCTTGTGTGCAGGAGACCATCAATTGCTAAACAAGACTTCACTTTATCATGGAATTACAGAATGCTTTGGGTTGGAAGGGACCTTTATAGGTCATGTAGTCCAAATGTGAATGTCCATGACATGAGCAACTGAGAGCACAGCAGCTCTCTGTGTCCCTTGGTCTCTTGGGTGGTGGCCAAAGTCCTTCTTCTGCATCAGGAGCATCTCTTCCCCGTGTGTCTGAGCATAAGCAAGTCTGGGGGCAGTGAAGTGAAATTTGCCATGGCCAAAACTAGTTCTAGAAATCCTTCACCAAGTGCCTCTTGCCCTGCATCCCCCACGTGCACCTCAGCTCCCAGTGCCTTGTTTGTTTTTACCCTTTGAAGACACAGGCTGATGAAGACAAAAGCAGCTAACTGCAAAGCAGTTCTGCTACCCTCTCTTGTTTGGTTCTTGCCACCATAGGCTCTTTGGCACACACCCGTGGCTGTGCATAGAATCAACCACATGAAACTCCAAAAGCTGTTAGCTGGCACCTAAAGCCATCACCAGGAGCTTTAAATTGAGTCTTTGACCCCAGTGGTAGCATGTGCAGAATTCCTGGTGCTGCTGGCAGGCTGGACTCCAACCCCAGCTTCCACAGCTCCTCACAGGTTTTGCTCTTTAGATGACATCACTGCTGGATTGAAAAGCTGGAGCTGAAGCCCACAGCAAGCAGTGATCTGCAAACCTTTCTCTCTCTGGGGGAGCTTACCCAGGCAGCATCTGGGCCTTCACCAGCCGTGCAGCAGGACAAAAGTGTTTGCTTTCAGGTTTTTTCCCTGTTTGATCACTGATCTTTTAAAATTCTTGGGTTTAAAATTCAGCCCAAGCTTGTACAGTTTTTGCTCCTGCCCTTCATTAAACTTCCTTCTTTCACAGCTGTCAAATTAAAGTGATTCATGGTGGCTGAAGTTAAAGCACATTTCCGATGATCGAGGTAATGATCTGCCGGAGAAGAGCCTCTCATGTTTAAGGCATTAGGTGGGCAGGGTGCTGTATGGCAGCCATAAGTCACACCAGGCCTTGCCTTTTGGCCACTCTCTTGTTGTATACAGAGAGAGAGATGCCTCAGTGTGCTGCCAGCCCCAGCACAGAGAACCAAGTACCAAAGGTTCTGCATCTGAACTGCTTCTACCCAGAACCCTGCACATAACAGCATCGTAGAACCAGGCAGGGCTGGAAAGGACCACAAGGAGCAGCCAGCTCCAACCCCCTGCCATGCCCAGGGACACCTCACACCAACTCAGGCTGCCCACAGCCTCATCCAGCCTGGCCTTAAACACCTTCAGGGATGAGGCTTCCACCACCTCCCTGGGCAACCCCTGCCAGGCTCTCACCACCCTCATGCTCAACAACTTCTTCCTCACCTCCAGTCTCAATCTCCCCATTTCCAGCTTGGTTCCATTCCCCCCAGTCCTGTCACTCCCTGACAGCCTCAAAAGTCCCTCCCCAGCTTTCTTGTAGCCCCCTTCAGATCCTGCAAGGCCACCAGAAGGTCACCTGGGAGCCTTCTCCTCTCCAGACTGCAGACTCCAGACTCCAGCCCCAACTGTTTCAGCCTCTGCTCACAGCAGAGCAGCTCCAGCCCTCTGCTCATCCTTGTGGCCCTTCTCTGGACACCTTCCAGCACCTCCACATCCCTCTTGTCCCAGGGGCTCCAGCACTGGCTGCAGCACTCCAGGTGAGGTCTCAGCAGAGTACAGCAGAGGGGCAGGATCCCCTCCCTCCCCCTGCTGCCCACACTGCTGCTGCTGCAGCCCAGGCTCTGGTTGCTCTCTGGGCTGCAGGAGCACACTGACAACTCACATTGAGCTGCTCCTCCACCAGCCTAGCCAGTCCAAAAGGAATTGCTGGAATGCATTTGAGGATGCCACTTACAACGGGCCCTGCATCGACCCTTTGGTAAGGCAGAAGTGGCAGGTGAGAGCTCTTCTTTCATTTACTCCTCCCCTCAGCTGGATTTTAGTTGACAGTTCCATAAACACCCACAGAACTCCAGAGACTGGAGGCTGCTGGTGCTGTTTGTTTGTTTTCATTTTATTTTGCACAGAATAATTACATTTGCAGGAAGTATATTTTAATGTGTTGTGTTTTCCATATAAATTTAGTTTATTTCATCTAAAAACGAAATTTAATTTTACTTCCCCCATCCAGATCTTTCCCCATTAGATCCAGTAAAGTGCAATGGACTGTAAAGGAGATGGAAAGTTCTTTTATGTGGGAACTATTCTTTCTAGGAGAATTAATTGGTCCTTACCTGAAAATTTTTGCACTGGCCAGTATGTGTTCGTTATGTATATGGCATTACCTGGCAATAAAATTTATTGCCACCTGAACTCTTCATCCCCACATTTCAGGACACTGAAAATCACACAGATTGTTCCCTGGTGCCGAGGTGAATGCTTGCTCAAAGCACAATCATTTCAATTTCAAAATGATGGAAGATAGGAAGTGAAAATGCATGAGAAGTTTCAAGAACTGTGGGGGAAAAAAATAAATCACCTTTTGAACTGTGGGGTTTTAGCAGCCAAATAATAACCTATTTTCTGATTCCAAAGGTGGATTTTCACAGGCAGCACCATACAGGACACAAATCCTATTTCCCAAGGCACTGGGGCATATAGCAAGGAGGTGCCCAAGAGCTAAGTCCTCATAGGGATGCAAAGGGCTGCAGGTTGGGAGCTCAGCACCAACACACTGCTGACAAATCAGTTGTCCCCCATGAAGCACCAATGCAGCTGACTCCTCTGGCAGGATGCAAAGCTGTGCTGCTGGGCTCAGCCTTGCTTTCCCTCCTGCTGCCCCTGCCTGTTGTCACTCCAAAGCCCTCCTTGCATGGTGATCAAATGTATCACAGAGGACCCTGGTTTTGCATTCACATCCTGAAGAGAGGTTCAGGGTTTGCACATAAGGCAAAGCCTAGCGAGAGCTGCTGAAGAGGTCAAAGACACCAAGCCACATTCCAGAGGGGAAGTCCTGATGAGCTTTTGCCTGGTTGCCATGGATGCCTTCCAGAGGCCCTTCCTGGCAGAGGTTGATGCAGTTGGATCGGTGCCTGAATGCAGCATCTGCACCTCCATCAGTGGCATCCACTGCAGCCAGGCTTGCAGCCAGGCTCTGGGGCTGCCTTCCAAAGCCAGTCTGATGTTTCTAGCAGGTCTTTGCTAATGCACTTTTACACCAGGCCATTTACACTTCAGACTAACTCACACCTGCAACAAAGTTCTGGTGAACAGTAGGGATCTTCTTGTTGAGTTTCAGGTCCAGCTTTACTAAAACTGATGGTTTCCTGCTCAGAGACCTTCAAGGTGGTCAAGGGCAAAGCCATGGGCAACCACTGTTGCTGTCCTTGTCACTCTCTGGGCAAACCCCCCCCCCAACCTACTGCCACTGCCAGGCTCTCCTTCCCTGGTGCTCTTCTTGCTCCCCTCAGGGAGTCAGTCTTTCATCATGTTGGGTGCTTTTGTGCTCTGCAACCTCCCTGGGCAACCTGTGCCAGTGTCTCACCACCCTCACTGTAAAGAACTTCCCCCTAACATCCAGCAGCTCTTCATGGTGGTCACTCAAGGCAACTGGCTAAGGAGCTGTACAATTTCTACTGTTACCTGGTTTTGAATGGAGATCCATAATGTGCTGGTGCTGGCTGTAGACAGACCAGAGCAAGTTCTGCCCACCAGCTGTGTGTGTCTCCAGAGCTGGCACTGACATGGATTGCACACCTGTGTTTCAACCAGCCAAGGCTTCCATGCTGTGGCAAAAATCAGAGAGTCCAACCCCTTAGAATCATAGAATCATAGAATGGTTTGAGTTGGAAGGGATCTCAAAGATCATCTAGTCCCAATCCCCTGCCATAGGCAGGGACCCCTCCCACTGGAACCTTCTCTGCTTCCAGAGCCTTCAAAGGGATATGGGAGCAGACTTGCAGGAATGACTGCATAACCTATTACCTGCCAAACTGCTTTGGTGTGGCTGGGAAAAGGAGAATGGCAACAGAGCAGCAGCCCTGAGCTCTCTGGTCATCACTCTAGCATCCCTGGGGAGATCCAACCATCCAACCATCAGCACTTCTGGAAGACATCTGGGCTGGTTTACTGTCTGTGGTAACCCAAACATCTGGAACAGATAACAGAATCAGAGAACATTTTGAGTTGGAAAAGACCTGAAAGATCCTCCAGCTCCTAGACCCTGCCATGGGCAGGGACACCTCCCACCAGCACAGGTTGCTCAAGGCCTCATCTGACCTGACCTTGAACACCTCCAGGGAGGGAGGTGATTAAAGATCATGTTTGGTGCTTCATTGCTCCACAACCTCCCTGGGCAACCTGTGCAAGTGTCTCACCACCCTCACTGCAAACAACTTCCTCCTAACATCCACTTTCAATCTCCCCTCTGACACTTCAAACACATTGCCCCTTGTCCTGCCATTCCCAGACCTTGTCAATAGTCCCTCCCCAGCCTTCCTGCAGCCCCCTTCACATCCTGCAAGGCCACTCCAAGCTCTCCTGGAAGCCTTCTCCTCTGCAGGCTGCAGAGCCCCAACTCTCTCAGCCTGTCCTCACAGCAGAGCTGCTGCAGCCCTCTCAGCATCTTGCTGGCCTCCTCTGCACTGGCTCCAACACTTCCATGTCCTTCCTGTGCTGGGGGCTCCAGAACAATCAAGCTCATGACACAAAACCTAAAATATTTCCTGTGGCTGGGCCTTCATCATCTCCTAATTTGTTTAATTAATGTAAGAAAAACCATATCTGCCTCTAGGCAAGTTTCAGTTTTGGTCATTTGTCTTACCTTCAGTGAATAGGAGCTGCTTGGAAATGTAGGCACAAATGGACTGCAAGTGTGAGGGAAGGACTGAAATGGAGCATGGTGATGGGCAGCTGGCAGAGCATCCTCAGCTGTATGTTCAGCTTGAGGAGGGGACATACAGACCAGGTATTAGGAAGAAATTCCTTACAGTAAGGGTGGTGACACACTGGCATAGATTGCCCATGGGAGTCATGGATGTGCTCCACAACCTCCCTGGAGATGTTCAGGACCAGGTTGGACAAGGCCTTGAGTGACCTGTACTAGTGGGAGGTGTCCCTGCCTATGCCAGGGGGTTGGAACTGCATGAGCTTTGAGGTCCCTTCCAACCTTACCATTCTATGATTCAATGATTTAGAGAAGAGATTTAAGCCTCCCTTGTTGGTGTCTTTCCAGAAGCAAACAGCAAGCACAAACACAGGCTGCTCTCTGGAGTAAACTGGCAGTAGTATTAAAGCTGGGCTGTTAATTATGCTGGGACTCAGCACTTCTTTTTCTTCTGAGTCATTGAAATTTGCTCAGCTGAGGAGGCAGAAGTCAAAACTTCACCTAATGCCCAGGCAAAGCCTCCAGCCTGGGCAGCATCAGCCTCACCCTGCAGCAGGGCAGTGCCAGCGGTCCTGCTGCCCTCCCACACAGGCAGAGGTCACTTTGCCTCAAAGTTTTCTGAAGTCTCCAAACCTACTTGTCACAATTTATGATTTTCAAGCCCATTTACATTCCCACTGAATGTCTCTGGTTGTCCAGAAACACTAAATGGTAATGAGAAAAGCTGAAGGGCACTCACGGTGGGAGAAAAAGGAGGCTGAAGGTCTTTACCTTCTCCCTTTGCTTTGTCTGTGGCTGGTTTCAGAATTGTGACCACTCTGAACAGCTTCACAGCCCCATCTGAGCAGCAAAGCCTCACTCTACTGACTGATCCCACTCCCAGAAGATAAAACCATGAGGCTTTGTCAGTTTTCCCAAAGACAGAAGCCTTTTATTAGATCATAAATTATTGGGAGGACAGGGTTGATAGACTTCTTTAGGCTGCTAATGTACTTTGGAAGAGAAGTCAGTTTTACACTTCTGCAAAATCCTATTTAAAATATTTATACACCTCTCAGGGCAGACACTGAGGTGATCCACCCCTGAGGCACTGGTTCACAACCAAAGCAGCTCCTCTGCAGCCCAACTGCCTGCCCTTCTGACAGCCCCAAAGGTGCCTGAGTTTTCTTGTTCTGAGCCTGTTAAGGTTGCTTCTTCCATCACATAGCCACAGAACCATGGAAAGATGAGGTTTGGAGGTCATCCAGCCCAACAACATGGAGGGCACTGGCAGCAGGTTTGCTGAAGACACCAAGCTGGGTGGAGAGGCTGAGGCTCAGCAGAGAGTTGTGCTACCAGTCAGAGAGGCTTGGACAGGCTGAGAGTTGGGCAGGGAGAAATGGAATGGAGTTAACAGGGGCAAGGGTAGAGTCTGGCACCTGGGAAAGGACAACCCCAGGGACCAGGATGGGCTGGGGACTGAGCTGCTGGAGAGCAGTGAAGGGGAAAAGGACTTGGGAGTCCTGGTGGATGGAGGATGGGCATAAGCCAGCTGTGTGCTCTGGTGGGCAGGACGGGCAATGCCAGTCTGGGGTGGGTTAGAAGAGCTGTGGGTAGTAGGCTGAGAGAGGTTCTCCTGCCCCTCTGCTCTGCCCTGCGGAAGCCACATCTGGAGTCCTGTGTCCAGTTCTGGGCCCCCCTGTCCAAGAGGGACAGAAGTTGCTGGAGAGAGTCCAGAGCCATAAAGATGCTGAAGGAAGTTGAACATCTTCCTTATGAAGAGAGCCTGAGGGAGCTGAGGCTGTGCTGCTGGGAGAGGAGGAGCCTGAGAGGTGACCTCAGCAATGGCTCTAAAGATGTGCAGGGTGNTTGGAGGTCATTTCCAGCCCCTGACATTCTGTGATTCTATCATTCCATGAACCCCCTACTAAGCCAGGTCACACAGAGCAGCTTGCCCAGCATCACAATGTCCAGGTGGGTTTGGAATCTCTCCAGAGACTCCACAACCTCTCTGAGCAGCCTGCCCCAGTCCTCCATCACCCTCTTGGATAAAATTTGGCAGCATCCACAGGAGATGTCCAGCTGGACTTCTTTGCTTCAGCAAATTTTCAGGATGAGGTGGGTGAGATAGCACAGGACCATGCAGTAACTTCCCTACTGCAGCTACCACAACCCACACTGCTAGGAAGTGCACTGCATACAGCTCATGAGCCTCACAGTCTGCTCCACACAGAATGCCTGCAGTCTCATCAAATGTTGTTCCTTTGCTTTATCTTGTTAGTATAATGTGAAGCTTCATTAAGCCACCAGATGAATCATATAGTAATTGGATATAATGAATTTAATTATGTAATTCCTTTTTTCATAATGAAACAAAGTCATATTTCACAAGCAGGCCAAGCCTTGCTTGGAGTTGCAGATTTGAGCCAACATTTGGCAAGAAAAGCACTGCTGAGGACTGGAGGCTCTTCTCTTCTGGATCTGTCTGACCTCCACTGCTGGGTTTGTGCACTCAGGGAGCGCTCCCCAGAGGAAACCTCGTGCTCGTGGCCCGTGGGTGCTGGTGGAAGGTGAGCCAGCTCCAGCTCATCGTCCTCAACCTACTTGGTGGAGCTGACAACCGAGAGCAAGCCTCAGGCAAAAGGAAGCTGAGTGGGGATGGCCCAGGGACATGGCAGTAGTTACCCTCAGGGGGCTGCCTCAGAATCTCTTCATTGCTGCCCAGGTATGGGTGTTTGGGGGTTTGTGAGCTTACAGGGGGTGAGAAATCAACAGCTCTGTGGCAGGACTGCCCCTCTCTGCAGGAGCTGCCCTCAGGCCATGCCAATCTAGCAGCTAACGACTAAACAACAACACCATAGACTTGTTTGAGTTAGGAAAGCTCCCCGATGATATCACCGAGTCCAACCATCAACCTCACACCACCATGGCCACTAAATCATGTCCCCAGGTGCCATGTCCACATGATCCTTGAACACCTCCAGGAACCAGCTCCACCACCTCCCTGGGCAGCCTGTTCCAGTGCTTGGCCACTCTTGCAGCAAAGAGACTTTTCCTAATACCCACCCATCGCTAAGGGTGGTCCTTTGCCAGGAGCCTGATCCTGCCACTCTCAGTGCCACCAATTCCTCTGCAAGACAGAGGGGCTCTGAATCTCAGAGAAGTGCACATTTCATAGGGTGAGGTATGGATGTCAGCCCTTCCCTTCCCAACTCCCATTAATGACTTTCTGATGACCCCTGCTTATAATATCCTCTGCCCTTCTCTCTACTTGGCCATTGAGGATGTTCCAAGGAAATGAAACCTAATGATAAAACAGTACTTGAAATATCAACATCCCCAGCCTAATTAGAGCCAGGCCAATGGGTCCTAATTGCATAACTGAAATGCACCCAGTTGAGTTCTTTCTATTGTAACTTGACTACGCGTCCCGGCCCTGATTAATGGAGCCGGCGCTGCAAACTAAAATGCAGTTAATTTATTGCAAGTTTTATTAGGCATATAAAAGGAGAGCAGGAATGAGTAGCCTTTCGTTGCTAGAGATACATTTCATCTATGACTCAGACCAGATTCTTCACAGATTAAGCTTGTTAATTTTACTTATTGCCAACATTCTTCACCGCATTGCTGGAGCGAGAGCCGCGGGCTCTTGTCTCGAGCGGGCGCAGTGAAAAGGACCGGGAGCCTCGGACAACAGCCACATTAACTACTTTGTCCTTTTAATTCATCTAATTACATGCAAGGGGAAAAAAAAAAAAAAAAAAAAGCAGGAGACCATTTACAGGCTGTCTTTAGTTGCCTTTCTGCAGTGATGCTGAGCCAGTGCTTTTGTGGGCTTTTTGTTGTCTTATTAGCAAGCTTTTGTTCAGAGGGATGGTTAAAGCCATTTTCAGCAGCCAGCGAGATGAAACAGTTTCAATAAGGACCTGATGTACTTGTTTAAATTACCTTTCCAAATGCCTCAGACCATTAAGGGGGAGGTGCTACAAATAAAAGTTGGAGGTTTTTTTTTTTTAATCTTTTTTTTTTTTCCTGGCGTTATAATGTTTTACCCTAATAATAGCTTTTATTTTATTATAATCCATTAGTTGACAATATTATTCTATAGATTATTAGGCTGCAATTTTGTTATTTCATCACACTTTGAGCACTCGCTGGCAGAGCTGGAGGCCACAAATCTCCCCATAATACGCTTTCAATTTTGTTAAAATCCGTATTTAACCGGTTTGGCTGTGAAACAGCTCGGCAGAAAATGTGCTTTTAATTCTGCCCTGATTAGTGTAACAGTTGACAGGGCCGAGCCGTGGTGCTGTCTTATTTTCTGCTATTCCTGCTGTTACCTTTCCCCCCCCCCCCCCCCGCCCCCCCGC
>VWYK01082104.1:0-10106 GCA_013399775.1 Semnornis frantzii | reverse complement strand
TGGCCACAAGAGCATATTACTGGTTCACAGTGACCTTGTTCACCAGCATGCTTCTCCACAGAGCTGCTTTCCAGCTGGTCATGCCCTCCTCTCTACTGGTGGTGCAGGGGGTTATTCCTTTCTGTATGTAGGATTCTGCATTCTTTCTTCCAGTTCTCAGGCACCTCTCCTGTTCTCTGTGACCTTTCAAAGGGGGTGGAGAGTGACTTAGTTGTAACATCAGCCAGCTCCCTCAGCATTCATGGGTACATCCCATCGTGGCCCATGGATTTGAGGAAGTCCATCTTGACTAGATGATCTGTAACCCAAATCTTCACCAAGCAAGAGTCTTTCTTTATCTATACTTTCTTTCTTGCCTTCAGGGAGGAACTTGGATTCCTGAGGGTCAATCTTAGCAGTAAAGACTGAAGCAAAGAAAGTATTCAGTAACAGCACCTTCTCTGTATCCCCTGTCACCTAGGCACTCTCCTCATTCAGCAGCAGGCCCACATTTTTCCTGGGCTTCCTTTTGTTGCTGATGTAATTGAAGATGCCCTGTTTGTTGTCATTGGCATCTCTTGCCAGATTTAATTCTAAGAGGGCCTTGTCCTTCCTCATTGCGTACCTACATAATCTGAGAGACTTCATATATTTCTTGTAATTGACTGGTCCCTTTTTCCACATTTCCAAATTTCCTTCTTCTGAGTTTTTCCAGAGGCTACTTATTCAGGCATGCCAGTCTCCTGCCTCTTTTGGTTGATTTCTTACTTGTGGAGATGTCTTGAACTTGTAGGAAGTGGTGCTTGAATATTAATCAGCTCTCTTGATGTCCCCTACCTTCTAGAGTCCTGTCCCGCGAGATTCCTCCAAGTCTCTGCAGAGCTGAAGGTAGCTCTCTTGAAGTTCAGGATTACAATTCTACTTGCCCTGCTTCTTTTTTGCATGATCCTGAACTCTACCTCCTCATGGTCATTGGGGTCTGGGTTGATGAAAAGCTCAACATGAACCTGCAGTGTGCACATGCAGCCCAGACAGCAACTGAGTCCTGGGCTGCATCAAGAGCAGCGTGGCCAGCAGGGCAAGGGAGGAGATTCTGCGCCTTTACTCTGCTCTCATCAGACCCCATCTGGAGTACTGTGTGCAGTTCTGGAGCCCCCAGCACAGGAAGGACATTGAAGTGTTGGAGCAGGTCCAGAGGAGGGCCACGAAGATGATCAAAGGGCTGGAGCAGCTCTCTTATGAAGACAGGCTGAGAGAGTTGGGGCTTTTCAGCCTGGAGAAGAGAAGACTTCGAGGAGACCTTAGAGTAGCCTTCCAGTACCTGAAGGGGGCCTACAGGAAGGCTGGGGAGGGACTATTTACAAGGTCTTGCAATGACAGGACTAGGGGCAATGGGTTCAAACTGGCAGAAGGAAGATTTAGACTGGATGTCAGGAGGAAGTTCTTTGCAGTGAGCGTGGTGAGGCACTGGCACAGGTTGCCCAGGGAGGTTGCGGCTTCTCTCTCCCTGGAGGTGTTCAAGGCCAGGTTGGACGAGGCCTTGAGTGACCTGTACTAGTGGGAGGTGTCCCTGCCTATGGCAGGGGGTTGGAACTAGACGATCCTTGAGGTCTCTTCCAACCTTACCATTCTATGATTCTATGGTCATGGCCACCAAGGCTACTTTCATCCTTCACGTCCCCAACCGGACCTTATTTGTTTGTTAACAGGGTCCAGCAGCACACTTGTTCTTGTAGAATCTTCCACCATCTGTGTCAGGAAGTTACTGTCAATGCACTGTGGAAACCTCCTGGATTGTGTGTGCCTCACTGCATAGCCTTTCCAGTGTTTACCAATGTAATTAAAGGTCCTTGTGAGAATCAAGGCATGTGATCCTGAGGCTACTTTCAGCTATCTGTAGAATCAGCTATCATCAACTTCATCTTCCTGATTAAGTGGCCCACAATAAACAGTCACAAGAGTGTCACCCATATTAGGCTGTCCTTAATTCATACCTATGCACTTTCAGCATGTTCCTCTCTCTCTTCTAGGCAGAGCACTTTGCATTCCAATTGTTCACTCACAAAACCAGCAACTCCACTGCCTCATCTTGCTAATCTTTCTTTCTGAAAAAGTGCATAGCTGTTCATGACAACATTCCATGTGACACACCCTACCATGTCTCTGTAATGACAATGAGATCATGGCTCTGTGACTGCACCCACACCTCTGGTTCTTCTTGCTTATTCCACATGCCTCATGCATCGGTGTACAGGCATTTCAGAGAGGTATCCAAGCAAGAAGCTTTCCCTGGAGGGGTGCAAGAGGATCCACCATTGTCATACACACCTCTGAGTGTCTGGCATTGGCTCACATCTTGGGATGTAGCTGAGGAACATTTGATGCTTCTTTGGTTGGCCTAAGCTATTCCCCGGTTGGATGGGATACCACAAGCATTGCCATCTTGGATCCTGCTCTCTTGAGTCTTTCAGTTTAAAGCCCACCTCACTGAGTTGGGCAGCCTGCTACCGAAGGTTCCCTTGCCTTTTTTGAGACAGATGTATTCCATCTCTCCCTAACAGGCTGTAGTCATCAAAGAGTGCCCCATTGTCATAAAACCCAAAATACTTGTGATGGAACCAGCCATGAAACCAGGAATTGATCTTTATTATTCATCTACTTCTGTCTGTCTCCATTTCTTTAACTGGTAAAGCAGAGGAAAAAACTTGAGCACCAATGTTTTTCACCTTCGAGGCTTTATAGTGCTACCCAAGTTGTGGCTCACAACATGATGCCCACATGAAGGAGTAACAGTGGATAGTAGTCAGTGCTCTTGACAAGTTGTGCATACTCTTGACAATGACTCAGATCTTAACTCTCAGTATATAGCAGACCTCTCATGATTCTCTGTCAGGTTGGCAGATGCCCCTTAACAGTCACCCCTATGAGCACATGTTTCTTTTAATGGTATCAACTACATACTGATAGTGAAGTTTTCCTATGTAGAGCTTGCTCTTGGGTGTCTGTAGATGTTAAAGCTTCATACCTGTTTCTAGTGCTGATGTTAGAGGGTGGATGAAGTGCAGTCATGCGTTTTTGGGTCACCAGGGCCCAGTGTGCCTCCTTCTCAGTTGTATCTGGTCTAGGACTATGGTTTCAAAACTACCTATCTGTATTTCAGCTCTAATGCTACGTAGCCTTATGACTGTTTCCTGCAACTTGTCCATCTGGTGTAACAGATTGTCAAAATGAACACACCTTTCGCAGGTACTTACCTTTGCATCAGGAGAAGAGTCTAGGCACTCCTGCAACCTACTGCCTGTATCTTTCCTGTCTAAGTCCATCTAGGTGGATACCTCAGACTTCTCAGGGGCTTACACTGGAGGAGCATTGGTTTTAGCCCTTAAGCAAGTGCCCACCATTTTGACCGGGACCTAGAGCATTTCCCTGGCCTGTGGTTATACAAGCAGGATGAAGGATCATGCTGATGTACCACACTCTGTCTGCTAACCAAATTAATTTGGTTGGTTTGGTAGCTTCGCTGAGAAAAAAAATATATTTTCAGATCAAATAGTTGAATAGTGCTTTTCATAATGGAAAAGAAGATCTACAGAGCAGTTTTTCACATGATAGGGAAGACATTTCATCTTCCTATGCCTTTGTTTCTCCACTTGTAAATAGAATTTAAGTCATCTTATAATGTAAAGACAGAAGCATGTATGGGTGATTATTACAAACATGGAGCTCAAAACTATGATATTTAACTCGTATTTAAATTATAGAATAATAGAATGGTTTGGTTGGAAGGGAGCTCCTACTAGACCAGGTTGCTCAAGACCCCATCCAACATGGTTTTGAACACTTCCAGGCTTGGAGTCTCCACAACTTCCTTAGGTGACCTGTTCCTGTGCCTCACCACTCTAACAGTGAAGAATTTCTTCCTAATATCTAATTTAAATTGAGTTTCTTCCAGTTTCAAACCATTATGCCTTATCATACCACTACATGCCGACTCCCTGTGAATTCCTTAAATTACTGGAAGGCTGTCGTACAGTCTTCCTGTAGCCTTCTCTTCTCCAGGCTGAACAACTCTATTATCTTTGTAATGATAAGGGAATATTGCATTTAGAGTCAATTCTAGTTTTCATATTTGTCATGGAGGCAGGGAATTAATGTGGTGGAGTTAGGAATTATAAAAACAGAATTATTTTATTTTCCTGAAAGCCCCACCCCCAAACTATATACAAAACTGGCTTAGATTGATTTACAGGTTCTAATTTGATCGGGAATTCTTCAACAGGGTGTTATGGACAAATTTAGAGATTTAGGAAGTCAGGAAATGGAAAAGCCTAAGTTATAATCACAGCTTTACCCAACTATCAATCAGGCTGAGCAGAGAACTAAGGGGCCAGCAGGCTTTACTCACAGAGGTGAGCTAGGTATTTGGCGATGATTTCTTGCTGGATTTCTCTGTGGTTCAACTGCCTTCTGATGCTGCAAGCAATATCCAATAGTCTGGATCCACAAGGCAGAAGTCCAAGGCTGGCGGAATAAATGGCAAAGTCAGAAGTGTCTCAAAACACAACTGTCACAAGACAGTGGAAGTGGATCTGCCTTGGCAGCAGCAGGGAAGAGCCAAAGTGCTCGGGTCTGCCCAGTTTGGAATAGCAGCCAAGGAGTTGACTGTAGTAAGGTCCAAGAGCAGCTGCGTCCGGGTGCCACTGGCACCTCTCTCAAAAGGACCCCAGGAATTGCCAAGCTTGCAGATTTGCACAGAGCAGTGCAAAAGTGAAGAGAACCATCCAAAGGCAGGGACAGTACAAAACTGAGAGCCATGTAAACAGGTAGGAGCTGTCCAAAAAGCGGAGACGGTCCAAAACAGGACTTCTGTCAAGTCAGGAACTCTTTTAGGACAGGAACTTCACACCTTCTCCATTGCTCTATTTATGCTTTTCTAGACAAAGTGTCCATTTGCCAATTTATACTGGGCACAAAAACCCAGCCAACTGCAAGCCTGATTCCCCTGCAGGCTTCTACATGGGTCAGCACACGTGTGGAGAGGCGCCTTTTGCTGCTCCCTCTTCAAACCTGCATGGCGGGGTGGGGAAAGCATTTTTCATGCCTCCCCCTCCCCATTCAAACCTGCAGGGAGCGGGAGAAGGGAGGAATTCGGAGTGCTCTGGAACAATATTGCATAATTTGTGAGATGTTTGTACAACGTTTCTTTAAAAATATTGATTCTGAGCTTTTAAAAGCAGGGAATATTGAAGAGATCTCTTTATTATTGTTGTGTATTTTAGTGATGATACAGTCATGATTATTACCTTTACGTTAAGCCTGAAAATCCATGAGAAACATTGTGCACTGGGTTGAAGGTACTACAGAGCTACCTTCATCATCTTACCAGCAGTTCTTCTGAGCAGTGGCATAGCTGCTGTGTGTGCATTTGAAAAATGGCTTGTGGATTGCAACACCTCATGTCAGAGCTTTTGAGAAAGGATAATTTACTGGTGAATACTGGTTAGATAGGGAACCCCATCTTGCTCTGACATCCAGCCAACACAAGCCACATGACTTTGAAAAAGCTTTATCTGTAGGTGGCACTCATGTTATCAGAGAATACCACTGGCCTGCATCTTATTCTCCATCTCAGTGAAAATCGTCTGAACTCTGCTAGAATCTGGGGTGGGGGGGGTGGGTAGAAAAAAAAGAGGCAGGAGAAATTATATAATTAAAATTATAGCCATATTTTTCTTTCAAATATTCATATTGTGTGAGATCAGACACCTTAACTATTATCTGGTCTAGCAATAGAATATGAAGAAAAAAAGGAAACCAACTCAGATATGAAGGAACCGGAAAGCAATGTCCATCTACCTCTGCATGTTTAAATCACCAGGCCAGCCTAGCAGAAAAATCTACCTATGCAGAAGTAGGAGAGAAATGAGGCACGAGAAAGAGTAAAGAAGTGATAGAACAAAATAAAGCTGTAGGAAAAAAGAGAAAGAGCAGTCGTTTGCAGATGGTTGTCTGATGTTTCTTTTTCTCCCTAAAAATACATTATAATGTGTCTTGAAAAACTTATATTGAAGTTTTTCGATAAGTTGAGACAGCCCTTTCAAAGACATCACTTCTCATTAGTGGCTGATCTGAAGTACCGCTTCTAGTGGTGTCAACTCAGGACAAGGAAAAGAGAAGTTCTCTTTCTAAGCCATCTTTGATGACAATAATAAATCTAAATAGATGCATCCATGGTGCAGAGTCAAACGCCCAGGGGACAGATGGCTCCTGAAGACATCCTCAACACTATGCAACTCAAGACACAGCAAGCAGTGATAATGTCAACCAGATAAGTGAACCTACCAAGTCGATTTCCTGGATACTCACCTGCATCACCTCCCCAAGAAAACCTTGAAGCTTAATGATGGAATGAAACGGAACTGCAGAACCCAACGTTCTTTGGTATTTACAAGAACCAGCAGCATCATACTGTAGGTATGCATAGAAGAGTGGACAAGGGATGTCAGGCCTAAGAGAAATAATGCTGTGAATGAAGTTAGGCCTGTGTCCTAAATTTATGATTTGTGGTAAAATTCGTAATACTGAAAAGCCAAATGAGAGAGAACAGGTTATGATTGACTTTAAATGCCAATACCATCCATTTAAAACAGCTTTTTTGTTCAGTTCCCTGGGGCTGAAACAGATCTCTCCGCAATCAACATTTTATTTAAAGTAATGAGGAGGCCACTAAATTGGATCAAGAAGCAGCAGATGAATGCGTTCTGTCCAGCTGATAATTGTGAAAGGAATTCACCAGCGATAGGCACCCACTCCTGTTTTCTGCTCTCATAATGTCTCCAGGAGAAAATATTACCTATACTTTGTGAACGGGGAATAAGTGTTGCAAGCAGGGGAACTGTGGTTGTCTAGTCTGGAGACAGTGAGGCTGAGGGAATACCATCTTACTCTCTACAACTCCCTGTGTGGAGGTCAGAGCAAATTTTCGTCAGGATGCTATGTCCCTCTGTACTCAGCACTGGTGTGGCCACACCTTGAGTACTGGGTTCAGGTATGGGGCCCTCACAACAGGAAGGATCTGGAGATCAGGTCTTGTGAGGAGCAGCTGAGGGAACTGGGATTGTCCTAGTTTGAGCTACGGGCAAAAGGACAGAAAGAGCTTTTATGCCCAAGAGAGTTAAATAAAAACACTGGCACAGAATTAGAGGCTAAATATAAAAGCTATTTACAAATATATACAGGAATACAGAAGATATTTGGGGAAAAGGAATATATAGACAAACTGGGCCCAGTTATCCACCTGAGCCTTCCAAAACCTTACCACCACCACCCTCCCCTCATGCTTAGCAAGCCCAGGAGCAGGCTGAACTGCCCCCCCCCCCCCCCCCCCCCACCCCCCCCCACCCCCCACGCTCCCCCAACCCCCTCCCCCCCCCCCGCTCCTCCAACNGATCTAAGGACAGCGCCCTCACTGCTGGGCTGCACAGCAAGGATGTAGCTTTCCAGCCAAGGCTACTTTCCCCTGCTGACCAGGAGAGAAGAACAGAGAAGGCTACTTTCCACTGCTGACCAGGGGAGAACAGAGAAGGCTACTTTCCCTTGCTGACCAGGAGAGAAGAACAGAGAAGGCTGCTTTCCCCTGCTGACCAGGAGAGAACAGCCACTGCACACCCTCTAACAGAGAGAATTGGCTGTGAACTCTCCTGATAAAGGGAGAGGCAGGATGGGATTACAGTAGTCCTATGTCCACCCTCTGGAGACCATCTGGTGCTATGGAGGAACTTCCCTATGGTCCTCAACCTATGGTCTGGAGAAAAGAAGGCTGAGGGGAGACCTTCTCATATGCCACAACTCCTTGAAAGGAAGCTGGAGTGAGGTGGGTGTTGGTCTCTTCTCCCTAATAACAAGTGATAGGATGAGAGGAAATGGCCTCAAATTGTACCAGAGGAGGTGTAGGTTGGATGTTAGAAGGAACTTCTTGACTGAAAGGGCTCTTGAACACTGGAATAGACTCCCAGGGAGGTGGTTAAATCCACAACCCTGGAGGTGTTTCAAAGACACAGAGTTAGTACTGATGGACATGGTTTAGCACCAGCATTGGTAGAGTTAGAGAGTGGTTGAACTTGATCGTCTTGTGCAACTGAAACGATTCTCTGATTGTATGATAAACACTGGGGCTAAAACCTGGCGTGGATTCAACTTCTGCTTTAACTCAACCAGTACAAAGGGTTGACATTCATCATCCCTCCCTTATTTTGGTCCTAACTCTGAAGTCAATAGAACTCTACTTCTGAGCATGTCCAAATTTCTAATTTTCTGCCAAGAAACATATATTAGAGCATCTTGAAACTTGTGTCATACTAAGGACATAACATAGTGCATCTCTAATCTCTCACCTGCTTATTTCAGTGTAGCAGGGTTTTTTAAGTCTTCCAATTTGTGGTCTATACAAGCATGGCACTTCTTCATTATGTTTTTATTTGTCAATAGGAGTTAGGTCACGTTTCTTCTGTTAAGATGTCAAGATGTTTGTGTTCTCTTTTCTTGATTGGTTCTTATTTTATTGGTATCATATCTGAAAAGAGGAGGGAGGGATATAGTTTTGTAACTTCAAGCAGTCACTTGGAGAAAGAAGAACCCTATTTTTGTTTCTAGAAATCAGAAATGTTTTAGAGTGGAATGGATTGAATCCTTTGGTAGCAAGGAACACATGAGTGGTTTGTGTGAAGTATTAGAGAACTGGGCACTCTCAATGCAGATTACTAGAAAACCTCATGAGCAAGCAGTCTTCTGAGAGGTGTGAAATGAAGCCTCAGTCACCACTGGCAAAAGAGAATATTAAATAGAAATTTCTCACATGTTTGTATAATCTAGATTAGATAACATCTGAGGCTGGGATTGTGATTTCTCCTCTGACCATCTCTGACCGGTTGATTTCTGTTCTGTAAGAATGAAGGCTTGAGGTGATTAATTCCAGGAGAAACACCCCCCCTCCCTGAAATTACCAGTCTAGATTAACAGTGTCTACATTCTGCTGTATGTTAAGTGCCTACTTGTCCCTGGGTATTAGAAGAGGAGCAGACATACTGCATTGGATGTTAGTATCTCACTGCACGGCTCTGCATATAGACTCAGCTGTAGTGCCTTCCCTCCCTTGGTAAACTTGAAGTTCGTGACTTTCTCTCTTCTACCACACAAGAAATCTGCGTCACAGCCAGAAGTTGAGTCATGCCTCTGAATTATTCTACAGTGCCTTTTGCTTTAGACCATCCTTCTTATATTAAAAGTTCATTTATATGACAATTAGCAAGTGATTTTTTTTTTGTTTTCGAGCATTTGCAGAGAGAATAAGACTTATGTGCTAGAAGAACTGATGTACTATTTGGGTATAGTTTCTCCTAGGATGAAAGAAAACTGAATATTAGAAGAAACTTCTTGACTGAAAGGGTGCTCAAAAACTGAAACAGGCTGCCCAGAGAGATGGTTGAATCCCCATCCCCTGGAGGCATTGAAAAGATGCAGATACAGTGCTGAAAGACATGGTTTAGCACCATAGCAGAGTTAGATAATAGCTGAACTCATTGATCCTAAAGGTCTTTTCCAACTGAAACAATTCTGTGATCAATGAGTGTTAAGGGTTCCTTGGTTCTTAGTAACTATAAAAACCACTTCAGGCAAAGAGGACAAGCAAAGAGTCATCTCAGACAAAAGGATATGTCATATATGATGAATATTCTCTGACATGAGTTTTACAGATGTGCTAATCTCCAAGTGCAAAAAGAAAATGAAAAACAAACAAAATGAAACTAAACAAATAATAATAAAAAAAAAAATGCACCAAACTGATTTTGAAAGTTATTTCTCAGAGAGTTCTCTGGATAACCCCATACTTAGTCAAGTCTCCACTAGGTGGATGGCTGCTCCTCAGCCAATTGACTGCTAACTGCTTTTTATGCTTATGAAGCTTTTTTAACTGTTGGTTTTAAAACTTTTCACAAATGTTAATACAGTAGCCTCAGTGTGCTTTGTGATGTCAAGAATCTGGTTCCAAATGACACCAAAGGTCATATTGCTTATGATGTTTTAATACATTCACAAGATTCATTGATGTAGTAAGGCAACAAGGAAGG
>VWYK01082101.1:869-15587 GCA_013399775.1 Semnornis frantzii | reverse complement strand
AGACTTTTCAGTGGGGTCTGTTGCAGCACAGCAAGGAGTGATCTTTTTAAACTAAAAGAGGGAAGGTTCAGACTGGACAGAAGGAAGAAACTTTTCACACTGAGGGTAGTGAAACACTGGCCTAGGTTGCCCAGAGAGATGTTAGATGCCCCATCCCTGGAAACATTCTAGGTCATGTGTCAGCTCAGTGGGGAGGTGTTGGACCAGATGACCTCTAAAGGCCCAAGCCAAACCATTCTAGAATTCTGTGACAATTGTATCTGCAAGTGAGTATGTGGCTGAGTGTCACTGGCCACTTGAGATGTTGCCCACCCCCCCTGTGTCATTTTGCTGTGATGCAGCTCCTGCAGATGCAGGAGCTTTGGTCTCAATTCCAAATGTTTAGGCTGTGACCTGGAAAATGTGTTTAGTATCCAATTTGTCCTGAATGGCTCCCAAGTACCTTCTGTGTGGCTCTTTCTGCTTTGGAGGGAAAGATCAAATCTGCTTTTTTCCTCCTCTAGTGATTTTTGTCCCTTGAGATGCCCTTACATGTATTAACCTTCATGGTTTAGTATTCTGTTTGAAATGCTCCCATAACGTTTTCAGTTGAGATTTGCAGCCTGGACACTTTTGAGCATTTCTGGTTTCCAATTTGAGTGAAGATGAGAAAAATTGGCCAGATGGAAAAAAAAAAAAAGCCCAACAACTTTCTTCTATGAGTCAGTTAAGTCAGATCCTGATTTCCTAGTCTCTTTGGAGAGAGGAAGGTGCCTTAACAAAAATACCACAACCTATTTATGCTCTTTTAAAGGTCTTTTCCCTAAACGTTGCATTTCCTGGTAGTAGTGGTACCAACTTTAGGAGCTGCAGAAGTTCATTCCTGTTGAAATCAACAGGAGGTGAAAACATTCAAGAAGTCAACTGCTTGAGGGATGTGGCCTTGTGCTGATAATATGTTCCACTTGTGAACCTGGTTGGTGCAGATAGCTTTGCTCTCAGGGAGTTCACAGCATCACACAGTAACAGGTGAAAACTCAACCTTGAGTTTTATTAAGCTGTGTTTGCTGTTATCTCTTGTGCTTACTCCGTGGGTGACAGAAGGTAGAGCACCAGGTGGCTCTTCCTGTGACACTGTTTAAAGTGGAGGTGCTTACTGTGTTAGGGAGAACTTCAGATCCAAGTGATAGGTGAAGTGAATGTAAAATGTCTATGAATCTCAATTAAACATAATTTGGTGAACATCTTTCTAGCCCAGATGCAGGGTTGTGCAAGCTCTGATTGTACAGTTTCACTTGTCAAGGGTTAGGTCTGGGCTGGATGCTAGCTGAGTGCCAGAGGCTCTCTATGAACCCCTCTGCCTTCCCAAAGGGAAGAGAAAGGGAAAAAGGGAGAGAGTCTGATTATTTGGGTAACTAAACCAGCTAGGATGGAAAGAAGAACAGTCAAAGGAAATAGAGACAAAGACTTAGAAACAACCCCTGATGGCAGTGATGTCACCATTGCTGGGAAAGTCCCAGGCTGGCCTTGGGGCACATGAGAACCAGATCCTGGAACCAAATTCAAGAACACACAGGGGTTGAAAGTGGAACAGCTAGGCTCCTCCTTGGATGCTGACCACTGAGAAAGAGAACTTGACCCTGGTCAGGTCATCCTTCAGCTTGATCCTGAAGATGATGTCCCTGAGATGGAATCCCTTCATGGTTGGTTGTGGGTCACCTGTCCTGTCCACTCCTTCCTACAGGTGCCATCTCTGACTTCCTGCACCCCAAAGTGGAACACAAGATGTGGCAGAGCTCTTGGTCTGCACAGGAGCAAGTCTAAACCCGATCCTTTCTGCAGCCCAGCCCTTGGCAGGGAACTCTTCCCTTCAGTGCTCTCACTGCTAGAAGCAGCCACTGGCTGTGCACACTTGCCCTCACTTCAGAAAGTGCCCTCACTGAGCAGAGACTCAGCTGGGAAGTCACAGCACTGACTGGAATTATCTCTGTTGTAGCTCAAACTAGGACAGCAGTCTTGCACATCAGCTCAGGAAATGAAAACCCCCAGTAGCAAGGATTTTAAGACCTGTCTCTGATGGCAATTAATGTTCATGTAAATGTATATTATGTACATGTTACCTGCTTTAAACTGGAGGTAACAAATCATGGACAATTCCAGTGAATCTTCACTTGCCTCATTCTTCTGATGCCCCCAGGGAAGGTAGATGTTGGAATGTCCCTGGAAGTGTGGTGAAGGCAGGTTTGCAAAGGCTGGCAATTTCTAAGGGCAGTCCTGAGTAAAGAAGATGCTGTTAGCAGCTGGCTGACCTTTAGGCTGCTGATAGGAGACTACAGCAGACCTTCACTGGTCAGCAGAGATTGCCCATCTTACATGTTGTTGTATCAGCTAAAAAAGAACCGATAAGGAACTTTCATAGGAATTAAAACCACTAGCAAAATACTTCACAGCTGCCCCACCCTCATGGTGTTTCCTATATGCTGGTGTCTCTTGTCTTTGGCCAGCAGAGAAGCAAGGAAGAGTTGTTTGCTTCTGGTGGATGATGACATACCCTGTCCTAGGGCTGAGCTAGTGAAAAGCAAAGATCCAGAACTGTGAGGCTGCTTCCCTTTGTTAGGGGAAATGCCTTTATATAGCTGCCTCCTTCCTCTCTGTTGCCTGTTGCTGCAAGAGAGGAGGAATCAGGTTTTCTTTGGCCAGGAGTGACATTTTCAGCTGGTCTTTCAGTTGGCACTGAAAACGTGTGGCTTTTTTCTTACTCTCTGGTATGAAGTGCGATAATAAGTTGCAGATGAGGTAGTTATAAATTGAGAGGAAAATGTCTGAACATCACATTGAGCTGGAATGGGCAAGTCTGAAGGCAATTCAGCCCTGTCAACAAATTTTCCAGGCAACCTCAGGACAGTTCTTGCGATACCAAAAGAGTAAACTGAAGACCAAGAGCTGTGTCCTCCAATGCTGCACCTAGTTGATGTGCATTTAGTTGACTGTGTAAGAACCACTGCCTTCAGAGAACAAAAGCAAATGATGTGGTCAGGGTTTGCAGGCAATCTGTAACAGGAAACAATGTTTGGATTGGCCTGTCAGTTCCAAGCTGGCTGGAAGATTTTCAAATATCAGTACTTTTTAAATTTCCTATTTAGAAAGTGACACTAAAGTCTCTTTTGAGGTCAGTTCTGTTTAAACATCTTTATCAATGATCTGGATGAGGGGATTGAGGGCACCCTCAGTAACTTTCCAGATGACATCAAGTTGGGTGGGAGGGTTGATCTGCTTAAGGGTAGGAAGCTCTACAGAGGGATATTGATGGTCTGAGGCCAATGGTATGAAGTTTAACAAAACCAAGTGCCAGGTTCAGCACTTGGATCACAGTATCAGCAATAGTGTGGCCAGCAGAGCTGGAGAGGTGATTGTTCCCCTGTACTTGGCACTGTCAAGGCTACACATTGAATACTGTGTTCCATTTTGGGCTGCTCACTCCAAGGACACTGAGGTGCTGGAGCATGTCCAGAAAAGGGCAGTGGAGCTGGTGAAGGGTCTGGAGCACCAGTCTGGTGAGCAGTGCTAAGGG
The DNA here is from genome assembly GCA_013399775.1 of Semnornis frantzii. Classification (NCBI taxonomy): domain Eukaryota; kingdom Metazoa; phylum Chordata; class Aves; order Piciformes; family Ramphastidae; genus Semnornis; species Semnornis frantzii. The sequence goes on along the minus strand of VWYK01082101.1, from coordinate 12,037 downwards.
CACTGGGGTTGTTTAGCCTGGAAAAGGAAGCTGAGGGGGAAGATGTCCTAGTTCTTTATAACTCTTGAAAGGAGGGTGTGTGGTCTCTTCTCCCAGTTAGCAAGTGATAAGACAAGAGGAAACAGCCTCGAGTTGTACCAGGGGAGGTTTAGGTTGGAGAGCAAAATTTCATCACCAGAATGGTTGTCAAGCCCTGGGACAGGCTGCCCAGGGAAGTGGTGGAGTCGCTGTTCCCGGAGGGATGTAAAAGCTGTGTGAATGTGGTGCTGTGAGACATGGTTTGGTGGTGAGCTGGCAGTGCTGGGGTGATGGTTGGACTTGATGATCCTAAAGGTTTCTTGCAGCCAAAATGCCTCTACAACTTTGAAATTATGGCCCTTAATGATAGGATTTGACAGTGGAAGAACCAAGGTGCTGGTGTATGAAGAGAAACTTGTGTCAAACAACAATTAAGGTCAAAGACTATTTCTTCACCATACAATTATTTTGAAAGTTCCAGCTGCTACAGATATATGTGGGGAAGGTTCACTTAGGAGAAGAACTGGTTTGGAAAGGATATCACAGACTTGCTTATCCAATTTCGGTTTTTGCTGCCAAACTGTACTCAAAACCAACATTTGTCAGGATGTGGTTGCCTAATGTGTTTACTGACCTATGAAAGCCTCAGGTTGTTATTATATTTAGTCTGAAAATGGAATTTAGCTTCCTCTGATATGTGATGAATGATGTTTAACCAGATTGTTATGCTGGGGGGTGTGTGTGTGTATGGCCTAGAGAGATAGCAGCTCCTGCAATCAATACTCATTATCAGTGACTGTGTGAGATACAGTGACTTGTGAGCTCCTTTCATACAATTATCCCTTCATTTTTCAAGTTCAAGAGCAGTTATCAGGATTTCTTAGCAGATATTATTCACACAGATTTGTATCCAAACAGGAATTTGTCTGTGGGAATAGAGGATCACAGAGTTGTTTTGGTTGAAAAAAACCTTTCAGATCATTGACTCCAGACATTATCTAACTCTACCCAGTTTGCTGCTGAGCCATGTCCCTCAGCACCACATCTCTGTGTCTTTAAAACACCTTCTAAACACCTCCCAGTGTGATTTATGGGTTTAAACTGGCAGAGGGGAGATTTAGACTGGATGTTAGGAAGAAGCTCTTTGCAGTGAGGGTGGTGAGATACTGGAACAGGTTGCCCAGGGAGGTTGTGGCTGCTCCCTCCCTGGAGGTGTTCAAGGCCAGGCTGTATGAGGCCTTGAGTGACCTGTCCTAGTGGGAGGTGTCCCTGCCTATGGCAGAGGGTTGGAACTGGATGATCCTTGAGGTCCCTTCCAACCTTACCATTCTATGATTTAGCCATCTCCCCTGGGGAGCCTGCCCCAGTATTAGAGCACCCTTTAAAAGAAGATGCTTCTAATATCCAACCTAAACCTCCTCTGGTGCATCTTGAGGCCATTTCCTCACATCCTAAACTGATTTGGACTTGATAGCCTTTAAGGTTGTTTCTGACCAAGACAATTCTATGAGTTTTGTGACTGCATGTGTATTTTGAGATACAGCAGATAGGAAAAGGATGGCAGTGTGCAGTTGTTTAAGAGATCTGCCCAGAAAATAATTTGTATTACCAAAACTCAGTGATTGCTGTCAAACTGTAGAGGATTCAAAACCTTTTTGTTTTATCTCATTTACTGAGCTGTTGAGGTTTCACACACTGCAGAGATCTTCTATGTTTGCTCCTGGTTTCTACTTCATTGGTGCAGGGATGGTGACTGGTGACCACCACCCATCTGTGTAGCACAACAGTGGGAATTTTCCCATGGTAAACTGGGGCTCTTGTTTCTCCTCCTTGCCTGGAAAATGAAGTGACTGACACGGAGGTGAACATGCTTAAGAGTCTGTGGTGGTGCTCAGCTGGGAATCAACAAGCCAGCAATACAGAGTGGGTTATTAAGGTGAACTGGAGTGGTAGGAGTGAAGAAGTGCTAGAGCATGCCAAGGAGTGTGAGGGGGGGGGGGGGTTGGACTAGATGACCCTTAAAGGTGCCTTCTAACACAAACCATTGTGTGATTCAATGATTCTTGCCACTTAAAGGGCATCTGGCAGGGGAGGTTTGCCTTCTGGTTGGGGTTGTGCCTTGGTCAGGAGGAGCCTATGATTCAGTGATCAGTAGAAGGCAATTAGAAGCACCCTTGTTTGTCTGGTAGTGACTCAAAGTCCCACAGCCACAGGTCTCCTAAAAATGAACTCCAAGAAAAGTCCTCTTTGTTGTGTAGAGCATTGTTGATACTTTGCAGGTGTGGGTGGTTTTTTCCTCTCATGGTGCATTAATAGAGTGATTTATGTGTGGGATATGGGGATGCCTTTGCCATGGTCACAGCCCTCATTGCCAGACAGGGCTTCCAAGGGGCTGGGAGATGTCCATATTTCAAAGGGCAGATGCTCAAACACACTTCTTTCCACATGCATTCATCTTAATTCTTCTAACTCCATCATTCAATTCCCTTTCCATCCTTACTCAGCCTCTTGGTTCCCATCTGGGTCGAGTATTTAGCTGCTGCTCCTTCATCCTTCCCTCCTGTGCCGGTATGGCGAAGCTGACCTCCCACAGTGACAGGAGTCACCAGGTGGTGCTGTTCGCCAATGAAATGCCCTCCCTTGTGCTGCAGCACAGTCCAGCCCTTCTAAGAAAAGGGTGTGGTGTTTACTTCTGCCATGGAGCTTCCTTTGGTGTGTCAGGTAGTGAGAGGTCTTGCTTCTCACCATGTCTTCAGTCTTGAGTCTTCTTCTTGAAGCAAAGTTGTTCACCATAGCTTAATCATAGAATCCTGGAATGGTTTGTGTTGGAAGGGACCTTCAAAGGTCTAGTCCCATCTCTTTGCAGTCAGTAGGGACATCTTTAGCTAGATCGGGTTTCTCCAAGCCTTATCCAAGCTGTGCTTGAACGTTTTTAGGGATGGAGTATCAACCACTGCTCTGGGGAACCTGCTGCAGTGTTTCACCACTCACTGTAAACATCTTTCTTTTAGCCAGTCTGAATCTCTTTTAGTTTAAAGCCATCACTCCTTGCTCTGTCAAATCAGGCCCTCCTGTCCCCATCTTTCTTATAGATCCCTTTTAAGTAATTCAGAAAAGCCACAAAAAGGTCTCCCTGAATCATCCTCCTCTTCAGGCTGAACAACCCCAAGTCTCATAGAAGCCACTGCTTTGTTTGACAGCGAGGACCCCAAAAGGCTGGACGACTTCTTCACAGCTTGTGGCCACACTGTTGTACTCCAAAGCTGCTTTACTGTGGTGTAAAACACAACTAAGTCGCATTAAGGATATTCTCAAGCGTTGCACTGTTGTGTCTCCCATCCAGTGGGAGGCTTTTTGCTCATTTGTAGGCATGTGCTGCTACTCCAGTGGAGATTTGTGTGCCTGTGACTGCTCCCTTTGAAGGTGCTCCTCTCGTTTCTCCTTTCTTCCTCTCAGCTGGATCGACACCACCTTATTTGCAGCTGCTTTTTATAGAGATTGTGCTCCTACTTGAAACTGTAGAGGCAGTTCAAAACAAGTTCAGCATCCGCAGCGAGGAGCTGGTGCCCCGCAAAGCCACAATTTGAGATGAAGGAATGCAAATAAACGCCCAGTTCCCGTCTTCCTTTTCACCAGGCTAAGCAATTCCTCCTGCGCCGCCGTCCACACCGCAGGCTGCCGAGGGCAGGAGAAATTGATTGATGGAGATTCCGCTCTTTGATTTCCACTTAAATCCCTCCCCCGTTCCTCTCGGCAGCTCGGCTCCCGTTCTGAATTCGATGACTTGTGTGGAGAGGGTAAGGAAGTGTGTGAGACAGAGAATTAGCTGGAAATGTGACGTGGGGAAGCAGCGCCTGGGTGGTATTGCTAAGGACTGCAGGCTGTTATCTTGGCTGTCCACCCTCCTGCTGGCACGGCAGTCTGGATGCTGTGCACTTTGTACACTAAGATGCAGTGATTATTTAATCTGAGTATGGGTTTGGAGGTTGGTTTTTTGAACGAGGTAGATGAGCTTTAAAAATTGCTAAGTTGGACATTCCAGGGCTCGGTTGGCTGTGGTGTTAATTTGTGGTGTTATTTTTTAATACATTCTACAGTGTTGCTGTTCTTGAGTCACCTTGCAGAGAAAGGAGCTGAGGTAGCTGGACCCGCAGGCTATGTTTTCTCCATCAGCTGCATTTCTGTTCTGCTTATGTGGTTTCATTTATTTATTTTTACTCTATTGGAGTCATTTTAAAGAATAACTTCGAAGGAAGCTTCTCTGTTCTCTCTTTCCCTCTGTGGCCTGCCCTGTCTCAAACACAGGTCCTTTATAGGCCACGATAACAGGATTTGGGGGTTGGAAGGGAGGTGTTTGAGTCCAACCCTTCTGCTGGAGCAGGACCATGTTGACAGGCAACATGGTTTGTAAGTGCTGGGTGAGTAAATGTACAGCAGCCACCTGTTGAGATTTGTTGGCTAGTAGACACTTTAACTGACCACCAGTCCTGCCACCCTCTGCTGGAACAGTGCAAAACAAGGGTTTGATTTAGTGCCACCTCAGTCACTGGGCTATGCACAAAGTAAAGATAGGTCTATTCTAACACAAACAATTCTATGATCCTGTGAGATCATCCAATCCAACTGTCAACCCAACACCGCTGGCTCCACCACTAAATCATGTCCCTCAGCACCACACCAACACAGCTTTTTTCAGTCCCTCTAGGGATGGTGCCCATCGCCATGGGCAGCCTGCTCCAGGGCTTGACAACTCTTTCAAGAAAAAAATTTTCCTAATATCCAACCTAAACCTCCCCTGGTGCAACATGAGGCCATTTCCTCTTCTCCTATCACTTGTTACTTGGGAGAAGAGACCAAACCCCACCTTGCTCCAGTCTCCTTTCAGGTAGTTGTGGTGAGCAAGAAGTCTCCCCTCAGCCTCCTTTCTTCCCAATTAAAAACCCCCACTTCCATCAGCTGCTCCTCACAAGACTTGTGCTCTCCACCAGCTGCTCTGCCCTTCTTTGGACATGCTCCAGCATCTCAATGTCCTTCTTGTAATGAGGGCCCCAAAACTGAACCCAGGATTCAAGGTGTGTTCTTATCAGTGCTGAGTACAGAGGCACAATCACTGTGCTGGACACATCATTTCTGGTCCAGGCCAGGATGCTGTTTGCCTTCTTGGCCATGTTGAACCTCATACCACTGAGTTCACCCCACTGACCCAGCCTTTCCAGAACCCTCTGCAGGTCATTCCTGCCCTCAAGCAGAGGATGCTTCCTTACTCTCCAGGTTGCTGTTTGCTTTACAGCCACAAGCAAACACTGCTCTTAGGTAACTTGGGTGCTCCAGTGCTCCCATTCTTTGTGTAGGACCTAAAGGGGACATTCCCCTTTAGGCTGGATACCATTAAACACTGTCCCACAGATACTTTTCTGTTTTAAGATGGCTATTAGGAATTTCTGGGTGGTATTGAAGACACATGTACACGAGAAACAAACTCAACCTTTGAATATCTGTGTTTAAAGATCCTTTGGATGTGGTGCTTGGGGATATGGCTTAGGGGTGAACCTTGCAGAGTAGGGATATCAGTTGGACTTGATGATCCCAAGGGTTATTTCCAACTTGAACCTTTCTGTGATCTCTTAAGGCACTCAAATGGTTCTTTGCCACCATGCTGTCTGAATACCTTATGGTTATCACTGATTTAAATCCCCAGGATGCTGCAAAAAGCAAGGAATGATTAGTTTTGTTGAAAAGCTAGTGAGCTGGGAACAGTGGAGCTGAGAATTCATGTGCCAAATGCAATGCCTGCAGCACTAGGAGGAAGTCTTCTGGCATAGCAGGACTGACCTGGTTGGGATAGGAAGATGTCTCTGAGAACAAGCAGTGCCATTTCCTCCATGTAGAAGGCATTAGAGTTAATCTAATTCTCATGTGCACCAGAGGGAAAAGCCTTATTTCTGCAACTCACTTTGTGCTCCCCAACACCAGCTTTGGCCTGGAGTTACACTGGAGCAGTGATTGGAACTGCTGTGCAGGGTGTTTTGCTGTGGGAGACTTGGCACAGACCAGCCAACAGAACGGGTCTTGTGAGGAGCAGCTGACAGAGCTGGGGTTGGTTAGCCTGGAGAAGAGGAGCCTGAGGGGAGACCTCCTTGCTTTCTACAACTACCTGAAAGGGGGTTGGAACCAGGTGGGGGTTGCTCTCTTCTCCCAAATAATAAGTGATAGGACAAGAGGAAATGGCTTAAAGTTGCAATGGCGGGGTTAGGTTGGGCACAAGGAAAACTTTCTTTGCCAAAAGGGTTTTCAAGGTATTTAGCTTGGAGAAGAGCAGACTGAGAGGGCAGCCTGCTGTGAGTGACCCTGCTTTAGCAGCGGGGTTGGACTAGATAATCTCTGAAGATCCCTTCCAACCCCTACCATTCTGTGATTCTAAGTCTCTGGGCCAGTTCTATAGCTCTGGAAAAGAGATCCAGTGAATCAACAGAGAAAGGATCTTCTCAAAGAAGGATATTGCTCACAGGGAAAATAATCTATTTCTCACTCTGCAGGGCTATAAGGAAAACTGGCATTTATGAGAACAATTTATGCCCTGTGAGACCTGTGTGCTTTTGACTGCAGAAGTGAGACTTCAAGAGCTGAAATCTGAAGTGGGTTCAGGCTTAAGCCTTGGGCAGTTTTGTGTTGGTGACGTGGCTGAAAGCCAATGTGTCCATCAGAGAGCTGCTCTTGTTTTTTCATCTGTCTGCTTTGCTCACTTGATGCATTTTGCAGATGGAAAAAACTCAGCCCAGCAAGAAGGTGTTACACTTCTTCCTAGACACTGCTCTGCAGAGCACGGCTGCATTTTTGCTGGGACTAGCCTGATGCTTGGCAGATTCAGTCCAGTCCCAGGGGTATCTTTGAACCCATGTCTCCTGAAAGATATTTCTCTTTACAGCAGCGTTTTCAGACAAGTTTAAGTGTAAAGTAAACACAGGGAAGGATGAAGGACATGTTTCAGGCTAGCAAAAAGTTTTATAGCTTGGAGTAATTCCTGGATTAAAATACTGCCCTTGGAAACTGCGGTCAGGAGCCTGTTGTGCATAACTCTTCCTTGTATGTTCATATGGTTGATAAAACTCCAAAGCCAGTTTCAGATGCTCCCAGAGCTGGCTACCACAGCCTTCCAGAGCAGCTGTAACTGGATTAGTAAGACATGGAAAGTATTGCAGTGCTGCCTGCGTCTGATCGCCTGAGTAACCCTTCAGATCTTGACAGCAGGCAGGGAGGACTGAAGCAGGCTGCAAATTGCAAAGCTCTGGTTTGTTGTTCAGCTCCTTGCTTTCTTATCTCCTTTGGAATTGTCAAGGGTTAGGGCTGGGCTGGCCACCAGATGAGTAACAGGCTCTCTGTGAAGCCTTTTCCCTTCCCAGAGGGAATAAAGGAGCGAGACTGGGTGGGATGGGAAAGAAAGGGAACCAGCTTTAATGGAAATAAGAACAATAAAATGAAATAGACCCAAAGCAATATGGAACCCAAGCCCTTGATGGCAATGACATTGCTGTCACCACTGATGCTGTGGGAGGTCCCAGACTGGACTCTGCCTCAGATGGGAGCCAGATTCAGGGTTCTTGAACTGGACTCAGATTGGGGTCAAAGGGAGAAGGGACAAAGTCCTCCTTGGACACTGTCCACTGAAGAAAAGGCTTGACCCTGGTGATCCCTCAGCTGTAGTAACTCCCTCCATCAGTGCTCTCACTGCTAGCAGCACCCACTGTTTGTGCAAATGTGCTCTGAACTTCAGAAAGTGCCTTCACTGAGCAGAGAGTGAGGAGAGAAGTAAAAATCCCTGACCAGAATTGGTTCTATTCCAGCTCAGACCACAACAATAGCTCAAAAGACAACCCAGAATCCCATGTTCAGCCTGCACTGCATCATGAGCCTTTTGGGTCAAGGCCTGGTGCCTCCAAAAGCACTGAAAAGATGCAGGTTGGGTATCTCCAGGCTGCATGCCAGACCTTGCCTGAGGAGTGACATTCCTCCTAGATACCAGGCTTGAGCAGAGCTGGTCAAAAGCCCAGGGACACTCCCCAGTGCAGGCCTGGCGATGTGTTTGCTGGTACTAATGAAATGCTCAGCATGGAGCAGCACTGCGATGTGATCGTGCTGCTGTGAACTTTTCAAATTCCATCAAAGTCCTGCTGAGGATAATGGGAACAGGCCAGGGGGATTCCACTGAATCAAAACTGAAAGCCTGGCCAACTCTGTCAGTGGAAGGAATGGCTATTTTAATGTGCAGAAGCTGAACTGCCAAGTCAAAACCAGCTGCGCTTTACAGAGCTACTAGAGTGAAAGGTCTCTCTGCATTTGAATTTTTTTTTTATGATTCATTGATTTTTCTTCCCTTAAAGCTTAAACTTGGGTTTTCTACCTCAGATTTGCCTGGCCTATTGCAGAGATTTTCACAGAATGGTGGGAGATGGCAGGGACCTCTGGAGATTATACAGTCCAGCAAAGCAGAGTAACCCGGAGCAGGTGGCACAGGATCACTTTCAGGCAGGTTTGGAATGGCCCCAGAGAAGGGGAGTGCCTCTCTTTAAGTGTTCAAAATATCAAATGCATTGATGATAAAAGACAGTTCTGGGCTCCTCAGATCAACAAGGGCAACAGGGAACTGCTTGAGAGAGTCCAGTGCAGAGCCACAAAGATGACTGAGTGGAACATGCCCCCCTATGAGGAAAGGCTGAGGGAGCTGGGGTTCTGTAGCTTGGAGAAGAGGAGGCTGAGGGGTGGCCTCATTCATGTTTAGAAAGATGTGAAGGACAAGTGTTAGGAGAACACAGCCAGGCTCTGCTCAGGAAAAACTTTCACTGTGCAGATGTTAGAGTCCTGGCACAGGCTGCACAGAGAGGTTGTGGAATCTGCTTCTCTGGAGACATTCAAAACTCACATGGAGGTGTTCCTGTATGATCTCTCTAGGTGATCCTATTCTGGCAGCAGGGTTGGACTGGATGATGTTTTGGGGTCCCTTCCAACCCCTAATATTCGGTGACATTTTTCTTCTTTTTACCATCTTCATCTTGACTTAAAGCATTTTTTGTCTTAACTACTCTGACAGGGATACTTCTGCACTGGGCAAGGCAAGGACCTCTCTCTCTGCTGCAGCACTGGCAGGAGGCAGATGGGTGTAGCAAAGAGGAGAATTTAGCTTGAAAGATCTTGAACATAAGCTGGCTCCTCTGTTATTTTTCAGTTAGTAATGAACCAGCTAAGAAGTTTGTCCAGTGCCATAGATATGTGACAGGAAACCAAGACTCGATCCTTCTCTTAATCATCAGGAGGAGCCATATTCCTCTCTGAACAGACCCTCTTCCAGGACAGCTTTTTGACTGCACTCTGTATGTTAGATTGAGCTTTTGATTTTTTCCCTCCTGCATCTTTTGTAAAGATGACACAAGGCAGCAACATCCCTCTGGAAGGTTCACTGCAAAGATCATTAGTGAGCCAAATTAGGCTGTGGTTGTTCGTGGTGTGTGCATTTATTGTACAGAATCATGGAAGTTTTTTGGTTGGAAGAGGTCCTTGTGATCATTAAGTCCAACCAGTATCCCAGCACTGCCAATCAGATGTTAACCTGCCCTGAGAAATCATAGAATTGTTTAGATTGGAAAAGACCTTTAAGATTCCTTGAGTCCAGTGAGGAGCACTTCAGAACAGCTTGCTGGTAGGCTCCAGTATTGCCTTCTGCCTGGAACCCAGGTTTCCATTACAGAATCACAGAATTGTCAGGGTCAGAAGGGACTCCAAGCATCACTCAGTTCCAACCCCTCTGCCATGGGCAGGGACACAGCACACTAGATGAGGTTGCTCAGAGCCACATCCAGCCTGGCCTTAAAAACTTCCAGGGGTGAGGCTTCTAACACCTCCCTGGGCAACCTGTTCCAGTGCCTCACTGCCCTGCCCTTATGGTGAAGAACTTCTTCCTAAGGTCCAATCTGAATCTCTCCTCCTAGCTACCTGATTGCTACCTGACACCCTAAAAAGTCCCTCAACAGCTTTCTTTTAGCCCCCTTCAGGTCCTGGAAGGCTACAATAAGATCTCCATGGAGCCTGTTCTCCAAACTGAACAACCCACCTCTCAGTGTTGGTGTGAGCAGCTTTGTAATTCCAGCTGTGTGCCTGAGGAAGAAGCTTTTTTGTATGTCTGAGGAAAGATCAACTTTTGCACATCTCCAGCAGAAACAGGCTCTGAGAAGCAGATGCATTTCCATTGTCAAGTGTAACAGAGCTGTGGGATCAGTTCCTTGATTATGGGAAAGGATGAAGATCTGTCACTTCCACATGATTCTCACATTATTGTTGGAATCACATCTGCTTTACCTGCTTTATTGGAGCACTTGGCATGAATCCACTCCAAATTGCTTGGCCATGATCATTCTTCTTGTGATATCTAAGACTTACACATGTTAAATGCCTGCTAAATGAGACCTCTGCCTGTGGAATGTGTCTTAGTGAATCTTGGTTACTACAGTAAGTGCTTTGGAGAGACACAGGTTGTTAATTTGCAGAAAATTATAGAAATTGAAGTACTGTGGAACGAATCCTGGCTTTGAGAGGATGGGAAAGGAGCTGTGTGTTGGATCCTTGTTTTAGAGAGATCACTTCCCTGTTACTTCTCAGTGCAGACTCTTGTGGCCCCGGGCTCCAGGGTATCTCAACCCTCTTTTAAAGCAGAAATGGGAAGTTAGTCACCAGATCTGTGGTGGTTACTAGCCAGATGCTCCTTTTGCCTTCCTACTTCACAAGTGGGAAGACAGAGGGCAGTTTCTGCAGTACGTTATGTGCTGTTTCCTCCTGAGAAGTGCTGCCTTAGTGTGCTTTGTATATATCCCTTCCCCAAAATCTTGGAGTTGTCAAAGGTTGTTTTTTTTTTTTGGGTCCTATTTCATCTAATTAGACTTATATTTTAAACCTCCTATGTGTTAACAGAGCATAGAAAGATTCTGTGTAGCCAAGAATAAAGCCAGCTCTGGCAGCAGTGAGCATAATTACAGGGCTGCTGTTTAGTCATCAGTCACGCTAGGCGTGGATTTGGTAGTTTCTTTTTTTCTGGTGAGTTCAGCATTTATTTCATTTCAGATGGGGGAAAAAAAATTTACATGGAGGCTTTAGTTTGCTCAGCA
>VWYK01082100.1:1428-13547 GCA_013399775.1 Semnornis frantzii | reverse complement strand
GCATCATTCGTAACACAAGGCCATGTGTGAGTTATTAACATGGGCAGTTTGGCCATCATATTTTACTGCAGAACCACTGCAGGGCCTGGAAAGTGTAACTGTTTTGCTGGATGCTTTAGAAGCTTTTGCACATGATATTTCAAATAGAAAACAGCTTAATTTCCTTTTAAATAGGGTTTATTTACATTATTAAATCTTATCTTTCTTGTTGGCTAATTCAACAGTCTCTCCAACAGGACCAATATGGTCTTTCTACTAGTCAGTGCAGAAGTCGCTAACTTATATATATATTTATATATTATAAATTAACACTTTACTATGAGGAGGGTTGAAGAATAAACAACATGAACTAAAACGCCTGAGTAGCTCTACAAAGTTTCTGCCTCTAAGATTGGTTCTTTCTATCTATGTTCAGCACTTAGCATCTGGCTCTGTTGCTGCAGCCCATCTAAAATTACATCATAAGCTTCAGGGTAAGGATTGTGTTATGTTCTCTGCAAAGCGCCCACCAGCATTTAGATGCTTGACAAAAGTAATAATGAAATGTTGTTATTTTTTTGCTTTCATGTCTAAGCCTCTAAAACACTCTGAAAGTCTTAGCAAAACACCATGGATGGCAGAGGCAACAGCCAGTCTGTTGTGTCTGAACGCACCAAATGTTTTGTCTGTATTATTCACACACTGGTGTTGCCGTTTCCTTATTGTTTATAGGTCTTTGTTATTTTTGGCCATTATATCAGTATTTTTTTCCCTAGTTAGCCCCTGAACCCAGTTCCCAGGAGAAAAAAATTGAGAAGTGCACACTCACTTATAGCTAACACCACTGCATCTAATGCACATATGGGTTCTATTGTATGAGTCACTACCCTAATGATAGCTGAGCATATTACTGCCTAGAAAATTAACTCACACACTGTGAATAATCACAGAAAAGAAATTTGTTTTGCTACAAGGTTGTTTTCCAGCTGTTTTAATGCAGACAATTTTTTCCTGAAACACAAACTGGAAGAAAAAAAAAAAAAAAAGAAGGAAAGAAAGAAAAAGTCTTTCAAATTCTGCATAATTTGGAAGTGCTTAATGTAAATTAGATAGATCAGGCTAATTTTATTTCAGTACTTTTTAATTGCATTTATAATTAGTAAAATACATTAATGTGCTACACAGAAGGTCAGGAGTTCTGGTGAAAGAATCTAATTAAAATGCTCTACTGCATTTATGTCGCACATGTGCTTAGTAACCTTGAGGCCTTCCTGCAGCAGCAAAGGAGGGTTTTCAGCTCCTGTTGTTTGTAACTTTTGTCTTCAACAGAAAAGGCAGGACTGTGTCAGTAGCACATGTAATGTGCACAACGTGCTAATTATGATGGTTTGGTCCATTTCATATTGTACTTTCTCATGACAGACTAATAAATAAACCCAGGTTGGTTCCCTTTATAATGAGCACTCTTAGATGCCCACCTGCTGCCCAGTCTTTCCTGCTTAGCAGCCCTGAATCAAATTGGGCAACATATAATTGACAGGCAGAGAAAGATCTAATGATGGTGCCAGCCAGAAATGTGAGTACATGTTGTGTCAGGTATTTATCCTGACACCTGAATCCACTAGCAGCATGTATTAAAATAAATAAATAAAAATTTGAAAATAGACAAATAGAGGAAAGCTTACAGCAATAATCAGCAAGCAATAATTAGTGATGCTAATTTTTCTGCTTAGAACTCATATTGTGATTTTATTACATTTAAATTATACATGCTCAGGTGTTCAAATGCTCTCCTTTCATCATCCTCTTAGGTGGTAAAACATCATTAACATCCTTCTAGCCCCAGAATGATTTCTCAGTAAGATTAGAGCTCTCTGCCTCACCATGTTTTCTATGTACTTCTGCCATAGGTCTGAGCAGAGGCTGGGGGAAACAGAAGTGGGAGGGTACACTTGAGTACTGTGCACACACTGCTAAGCCACCTTTTGTCTCTCTGATGCTAACATAACTTCGAAGTTTTGGAATAATCCCTGGAATTATGAATTCCTGAGATGTCAGCTCTGTCTGTAACAGAAGAAAACTTGCCTCAGCCTTCAATAGGAAATAAAAACAAGGGAAGAATGATTGCTCCTCCTCAGGATGAAACACTGAAGCTTCCAAAGATTTGTTGCTTTGTACCAGCTGTAAAGGTTGGTCAGTGTCTGTGATCACTATTTATGGGCTTGAACATCACAGGAAAGAAAACAAGCTCTGAGGTATACAAAATAAATAGGCTAAAACTTCAACAAGCATTCAGTCCTCTCTTTTATAAGCTCCCCCACTGGCTGTAAAGAAGGCATCAGCTCCTTTGGAAATATCTCTAATAGTTTTGAAATAGAAACAAAATGGTTCAGTTCACTCACTCTCTGCTTTCACCTTCTGGGACTATAGGAACTGAAGTCTTTTCTGGAATTAGACTTGCAAACCTGCAGGGCTGTGGGCTTGCTGAGCCTGCTGGGATTGAACCATTAGATAAGCTGCCTGCCCATGGGACAGAGCTGGCTCAGATGACCAACTAGTTGGACACAAACTTTTAAGAACTGGCAGCCATGAATGCAGAACATGTGAATTGGCAACAGTGAGTGAAGAGAACGTTGACTAAGAACTGTGTTTGCAGAGCAGCAAGAGAAGAAGATAAGAAACCTTGGAAGCTGTGAACCAAGGAATGAAGTGGCATTCGCTTACCTAAGTTTTGCTTTGCCACCCTACTGCAACTCTAAATACTGTATTAGAGCTGGCAGATAAACACTGGTTTGTTTTGCTATGCCTGTCCTGAATTGCTAGTGGTACTGTCAACCGTATCGCTTCCTGTTGGTCTCCAGCATCTACCAGGGGACTAAACTCATTTGGATTTCACAATGAAATGAAAGGATGTCAAAGCCAGATGGTCCAGACTCACAATACTTCAGCTTCATGGCTTGCACTTTCAGGGACATGGAGAGCTTGGCACTAGAGCAAAGAAGGAAATATTCTCAGGAGATACACGGGAAGGCTGGGAGCAAAGCCTACCACCCCAAAGCATAAAAGCCTTCTATTCCATTACCCTCACCCCAGGACCACTCTTTCCTTCACTGGAGAACTGTGGTAGTAGTTACATACAGTTGCTACCATCGCTGTCATGATGCGCAATGAATCTTAATCCTAATTCACCAGAGATTCTGGCATCTACTGAAAACAGTTAGCAACACAGAGGACCTAGCAGCTAGTAGACAGCAGAAAGTTGATGCTCATTCTCCCCAAGCCAAATATTTTTGTTTGCTGCCTGTATCACAAGACAGTTACTATGTGAACGGGATTGAAGGTGCTGCTAATTATCAATATAGTAAATCCATTTGAATAATAGGAACAGAAAACTTCTCAGCACTGTGCAACTTACATATCTTTGGTCCCATCATCTAAAAGAGCAGAGGAATTCTATTTCTTTTAATGTGTGTTCATTCGGCCATGTGTAGCAAAAAGCACAAACTGTACTGAGAACACTGTTAATCCTTGTTTTTGTCCTTACAGCACAGAACAACAAATCACCAATACCATTTCTGAACCTATTTCTAGAGCACAGTGCATACATCCAGCCTACTGCTGTGAAAGACACAAATATCAGGTTTTCAAATATAGCTCATCTTGTTTTCCAGGATTCAGAATTACTGTACCTTACAAGTCAGTCCTGTACAGAATTCACTGTTGATCATGTTTACAATTCTGAGACGGAAATAGTTTAAAAAGAACTGAACTTGAATTAACTGATCTTTTTCAAAGCACAGAACAGTACTCTTGGGTGAACTAATCCCAATGACACATAGTTATTCCTAGAAAAGATTGCTAAGGTAGGTTTTCTGAAAGTGAACTCTAACCTCAAGCAAGTATCATAACCAGCCATATGCTCTGGTGCAAACTCACAAAAAGAGAAAGAAAAATAAAAAAAGCAAAATCAGCAGGTGGGGCAATTTTCATTTGATTTTAAAATATCAACATGAAGCAGACAGAGGATAACATCAAGCTTGAATTGTGCTAAACCCCATGAACAATGTGCTCAAATTATGCAAGGCTCTGTTTTCATGGAAATCTAACTCTGAAAGACTGACAAATTTAGGGAAAAACACAACTAGATTCTCAACTCTGAACTAAGATGATCGCTTTCCAAAAAAGCTACATAAATAAAGGAATAAATGAAGTTCACTCTCACAGCAAGAGCAGACAAATTCACAGATTGCATCAGGTTGGAAGGGACCCTCAAAGGTCACCTTGTCCAACCCCCCTGCAGTGAGCAGATTTACAGAACAGAGAAGGAAGCAAAAACCCTGGATTAGGCAAACATCACTCTCCAAACCTTGACTTCATAGGTTGTAATAAACACAGAGGGATTAGTATGACAAATATCATCTGACACATGTGTAATATTAGTCTTTCTTTTCTAATGATTCAGAATCCTATTCCTAGCACTGTTGTCTGCCTTTGAATCTAGATATCAATTTCTCATTACACACACAGGCACCAGGTCAATGTTACAGCTAATGAATATCTGCTGGTCCAAACGCTTATTGTATTTTAGCCTAATTCTAGTAAAATTTAAATGGTCTATTAATTTCCTTAATAAATTTAGATATGGCTCCCGACTGCAATCTGTCTTTGATTAGCTACCGAAAGTGTATGAAGATCCTGCCAAGCTGACGGCTCAGAATATTTCAAGCAAATAATCTACATTAAAAAACAAACAAACAAAATCTATTCATTTCTCTTTAACACACGCTCTAACAATGGTGGTGGTCCTCAGGTTCAGTCTGTCCAGGCCTTCTCAGCCCTGATTCATCTGTTAAAAATAAATTATTTGACTGCTATTGCACAGCAGACTGTTGCATGGTCTGAAATATACACATCATTTCAGGACCAAGACTACAGTTCAGTAGTTCATCTGGGCATACGAATAACTTAAAAGATTTTTTTCATCTTCAGATCCAGTAAGGTTTAACAGTTTGCTCCAACCAAATGTGATCTGACCTGTTCAGCAGCTGCCTGCCATGTAGAGCAGGGCACGGTACCTGCTGGTACTTCTGTTGACTTAAGATTCCACAGCGGTTAACATCCCTCCATACTCAAAAACGAAGAGGTACATTTGAAAACCAACTTCCCTGACTTGTTTTGGATGTGTACCTCAAGGAAAATTTTATTTCTGGGAAAGTTACTTCAGGAACGACTATAGGAAAAGGCAATGCAGTGATGCAGACATATTCAAGAGAAGTTATCTACATAGATGAATTTTTCTAAAGATTTAGAAAGCATGAGACTGGAGTAACAACTATGTCCATGTACAAGGATTGCAAATGCACATTGTTGTGCCATATCTCAGTGGAAATATAAGGAAAAAAAAATTCAGCACCATAATCTAGAATCATTAGGGGCAGGACTTCTTCCTTATGAGATCATAACGAGTTTAGTGTGTTTAGTAAATGAAACCACAGAATGACTCTGTGCGCTGAGAAGATATGCTTGAAAAACACCCAAGAAAAGTTCAGACCAGAGAGTGGGAAAGCTATTTGAACTAAGTAACATTGTGTGAAACCAGATAAGCAGCATAAGAATAAGTTCAACATTCAATAAGGAGTTTCTAACCAAAATGGAAAGGAACCTTTGACACAGCCTTCCAAAAGCAGCAGTTTTGTAACTTTTTTAATATACAGCTTTTACTTGAGATTGCAAGGCTAGACTCTTCTTTATCCTCTCACTTCAGATCTGTTTCTAAAGATGATAAAACACAAATCCAAGAGAATAGGATCTGGGGAGGTAAATTTACTAGTTGTAGAAAGTCATGGTGATCAGAGGGCTGCAGTAGCTCTGCTATGAGGACAGGCTGAGAGAGTTGGGGCTCTTGAGCCTGGAGAAGAAAAGGCTTCCAGGAGACCATAGAGTAGCCTTCCAGGATCTGAAGGGGCCCTACAGGAAGGCTGGGGAGCGACTATTTACAAGGTCTTGCAATGACAGGACTAGGGGTAATGGGTTTGAACTGGCAGAGGGGAGATTTAGACTGGATGTCAGGAGGAAGTTCTTTCCAGTGAGGGTGGTGAGACACTGGCACAGGTTGCTCAGGGAGGTTGCGGCTGCTCCCTTCCTGAAGGTGTTCAAGGCCAGGTTGAATGAGGCCTTGAGTGACCTGTACTAGTGGGAGGTGTCCCTGCCTATGGCAGGGGGTTGGAACTGGATGATCCTTGAGGTCCCTTCCAACCTTGCCATTCTATGATTCTATGTTATCTTTTTGGTCCCAAATGTGCATCTAATGGGAGAAAAGCCCAGTGGTACCTGTGTAGAGACCACTGCAAAATGTTTATCTTTGCCACCACATGACCGGAGTCAGAAAAACATATTCCTGTGCTATATTGCAACACTGAAATGTCCCATAAGTATTAACACAAATTATTCAAATGTGATCTGTATTGAGAAACTCATCACTGAGAAAAACCTGCACTAAAATGGAAACGATGATCTAATCTCAGATCCAAACTGTTCCAGAAGTGGATGTTTAAGCCAGACAATATCCAGCTTTCCTCAGCACAGTAGTACAAAAGTTCACAGGAAAATAAACATTCTCAACCTTAATTATCTCTGAACTGCTTTTTGTTTCTTGGTTTTGGAGGGGTTTTTTTACATTCTAATTACAGTTGGCAACTCTGAATCTCCTGCTGGTAGCTGTAATCAGAACTGAAAACTGATTAAATGATGTAATCTATACCACTGGACAGCATTATTAGATCCCAGCACAAAAGACAATAAACCAACACAATTTAATATACAAACAATACTGCAGCTCTCTTTACAGTAAACAGTTCAGAACATTCAAACCAGCTTCAACACTTCACCAATCAGGCATGATTATAACATCACACCACATGTCAGTCATCTCTGGTATCTCTCAGTTGTTCCCATGACACAGGAGTGATGAACTCACTGGTGTATGGTAGGAGTTGGATCCAGCCCTGCAAAGCATGGAGCTGCCTCGGTCCCAGAAAGCCCCATATGTATCAACATTATAGATTCCTGAGTGCCATCTACTGGCACTTCAACTATTAAATACACCTCACAGAAAATTTTAAGACCCCATCAAAATTTCTGACATATGTATATTCATTTTCACTCCACTTCATCCCATATGAAGTTTAGACAAATCTTAATATATACTTTTTTGGTCCCATTATGGTGTATTCATTGGAAAAGCAATGTTATGACATTATCTCTTCAGGCATACATCTCAATGTCAAAATTAACTGAAGCAACTTACTTAGTCTTAGTTCAAGACTGAAATGTGTCTGGCTAAACTGATGTGGTGCCTTATGGAAGCAAATCCTACACCCGTTCTCTTGCATAAACAAATGCTCTCCACTGGGCATATCCACACCATGATGTGTCATGACAACATTTTCAGAAGACAGTTTAGCATTTTCTCTAAAGCTCAGGCAAGAAACTGGCAATTCAAATGGTATAGAAACAATAGAACATAGAAGCCGTGTGGACAAGTATTTAGGCACACAATATCAGAGTATCACAGTATCACCAAGGTTGGAAGAGACCTTGAAGATCATCAAGGCCAACCCATTACCACAGACCTCAAGACTAGACCATGGCACCAAGTGCCACATCCAAACCCGCCTTGAACACCTCCAGGGATGGGGACTCCACCACCTCCCTGGGCAGCCCATTCCAGTAGGGAATGACTCTCTCAGTGAACAACTTTCTCCTCACCTTGAGCCTAAACCTACCCTGGCACAGCTTGAGACTGTGTCCTCTTGTTCTGGTGCTGGTTGCCTGAGAGAAGAAAGCAACCTCCTCCTGGCCACAACCACCCTGCAGGTAGTTGCAGACAGCAAGAAGGTCTCCCCTGAGACTCCTCTTCACCAGGCTAAACAATCCCAGCTCCCTAAGCCTCTCCTCACAGGGTTTGTGCTCAAGGCCTCTCCCCAGCCTTGTTGCCCTTCTCTGGACATGTTTAAGTACCTCAATGTCCTTCTTAAATTGAGGGGCCCAGAACTGGACAATATTAAAGGAATTGGTAGAGGATCTCAGGCACTCTGAGGAGCAAAGGAGCTCAAAG
The DNA here is from genome assembly GCA_013399775.1 of Semnornis frantzii. Classification (NCBI taxonomy): domain Eukaryota; kingdom Metazoa; phylum Chordata; class Aves; order Piciformes; family Ramphastidae; genus Semnornis; species Semnornis frantzii. Next base: position 5,452 of record VWYK01082100.1, on the reverse strand, counting down.
CAGCTGGTAGATCTTTCAGGACAAACCCCTTCAATCACAACAGTCTATCCTAGTATTCAGGGAAAGGAAGAAATGTAGCACGACACTGACTTGGCTAAGCAGGGAAGTCATAACAGATCTCCAAAAAACAGAATATACAGCAGGGGTGAAAGCAAAGACAAGATACAAGGGAGGAAGATGTATACTCCCATTGCTCAAGCATGCAGAGAAGGTGACAGGAAAGCCAAAGCCAGGAATGTTGTGGATTTACAAAGATAAATCACATCTGACCACGCCGACTGCCTTCTGAGCTAAAATGACTAGGAATTTGGACTAGGGTTTCCCACAGTTCCTTCCATCTTGAATAATTTTCTGACACTATGACATTAGTTTTTTAGAAATCACACTATGGGTAGAAAAAAAAAAACCACAAAACAACCCCTCAAACAAAAAGAACCAACAAACACAAACGCACAACCCCCCCAAAAAAATCTAAACACTTTCCCCCAAGAAATCCTAAACAACCCGCAAACATCTCCACTGATTTAAAGTGGAGACAAAGAAGACTTTTTCAAAGCCCACTCCCCCCCAAAAAAAGGGCAAATCCAAATAATTTTCTGAGTGGCAGTACCTCTCCTGGTGAATACAAAGCAGACCCTCCTGCCAAGCACTTCTCACAATTATGCCAAGTTATTATTCAGCCCACCACAATGATGAAAATGTTTTACTTGGTGGAAGTCTTTCTTGTGCAAGCTGCTGCAAACTCAGCAGCCTGTCCCATATTGTTTTACATCAGTATGGCAGATGAGCAGATGGATGAGAGAGAAAACAAAATCCTTCACAAGAGAAATCAGGTGACTTAGAAGATACTCAGTGGTTTCTCCTCCACCCAAGCACACTATTGGAAGGGAGCCTTTTCAGTAACACTTTGTTAAAAACAAGATTTTAGAAATTTGTTGATTTCTTCAAAGTTAATCATGAGGAAAGTTTGGAATCTTTCTCCTCCCTTGTTCTGTACAGAGTACATCACTTAACTAGGTAAAAATGATCCCACACTTGAATTTCAGGAGCTGTGCTTCTACTTGAACTTCACAATTACCATTCCCATTGATGTTAATTAAGAACTATAAATAAATGGTAATTTCGGTGGATTGAAAGAAATCAACTGCAAAGGACAGCTGAAGCATATTTCTAAAGAAGTGTTTTTGACTCAAGACTATACAAATTCTCAAGAATTTTAGGTTGATTTTGTCTGAAATTGATTATCATCTCCTCAGTCTCAGTCGTGATACTAATATCTCACCATCTGCTAAGTACAATGAGAAACAACTCTCAAAAATAAAGAATTTAATCTATGTGGATTTTGAGGACATCCAAAATTCCACAACCATATAGTTTGCAATGTAATCTCACAACCTCTTAATAACCAATAAAATGAATAAATAAACAGGTGGAAAGGCAAATCGATAGGAAAAGAACATTTCGTGGTACACGTTGGAAAACAGAGAAGCTACAAATAATGGCTGCTGAAATGTGTGTAAGATCCATCAGATAGGACTTATTTCATTCAAAATATATAGGAATAGGAATTGAATGATGATGTTTCATATTTTGTAAGATATCTTAGAATAATAGAATAACTTAGCTTGGAAGGGGCTTCAGAGATCATCTGCTTCAATCTCCCTGCTATGCGCAGGGACACCTCTCAACTAGACCTAGCTGCTCAAGGTCTGGCCTTGAACACTCCCAGGGAGGAGGCATCCACAACCTCCCTGGCAGCCTATTTCAGAGTCTCACCACCCTTGTACTGAAGAACTTCTTCCTAAGATCCAGTCTAAACCCACTGTCCCTCAGCTTCAAATCATTCCCTCTTGTCCAATTGCTAGACAACCGTAGGAAAAGTCTTTCTCCAACCTTCAGGTATTGGAAGGCAAATCTAAGATTCCCCCCCCGCCCAGCATCTTCTCTTCTGTAGGCTGAACACCACCAGCTCCTCAGCCTGTCCTCACAGTAGAGGTATTCCAGCTCTTGGATCATCTTTGTGGCCCTTCTCTGGACCCACTCCAACAGCTCTGTGTCCTTCTCATGCTGAGGACACCAGAACTCTGTTGGAGGTGGGGGTCTCATAAGAGCAGAATAAAAGGGGGCAGAAACAGCTCTCTTGACCTGCTGGCCACACTCCTCTTGATGCAGATATATTTAATTAGAAGACTTGAACTTAGAAAGCTTCACAAAGCCTCTTAAGTCATCACAGTAAAAAGAAAAAAACAACAAACAAAACACCAAACAACAACAACAAAACAACCCTAAATCTAAAACATGGAACTGAGGAGATGAATGCAAACCACAAGGGCTGCTCGAAAGCTTTTCAGAGGAAATTTTTCTCAAATCTGGATTATTGACAGAGCAAACATTTTTCAAGGATGTTTGTTATTGATGCTCAAAAACTAAATGCCCCAAACCTGGGATATTTCAGGGTCACAATATTCAAAATGTCTTGAATGCTGCAGCATGAAAATTCCTGCTTTGCTTCTGTACCTTTTCCTCCAAAGGAAGACAAGCAACCAAGACCTCCTCACCAGCAAATCTACACAAGTTTACAACACACGAGCATCTGCAGAATTTCATCCTTGGATTTCCACTTGTTGAAGACAACAGAACTACTCTGAAAGTACAGGGTTTGTTTTCTTTATCATATTTACATTTGGAAGGCTGAGGATTAGGGTGGTTTATTGTGCTAGTTGTCAGGAGCTGATATTTAACACATAGCTTTAAAAAATGCTTTTAAAACACAATATTTTAAAGCCCAGCAGATTCTTTAACCCTATAGTCTCATAACACAAGCATGTTCTGTATCAAAGCATCTCCAAAGTCAAGTTCAGTAATCTGGAAATAATTTGGTGCTAGTTACTCATTATCAGCAGTACTGCCTACTTGCTCAGAGACCTTTTAGAGTTGCTTTTGATTATTTTTTCCTTTGGTTGGGTATCAGGATACTTATAAGCATAATTAATTCATACTTTGGACTCTCAGGATTATGAAGTATTATAGGATGGCAGAGCTAAGACAAAATGCTCTAATTCACCAGCTGTCATGTATTTAATTAGAGATTTTGATGAATCTTTCCTACTTAGATGAGCCTTCATACTTTGTGTTCTATTAAAAAGAAAAGGAAAGACAGAAGGGAAAAAAAAAAAGAAAAAAGAAAGAAAGGAAAAAAGACTTCTTTTGTACAAGGACTGTGGTACTTTGATAAAGTTTTTGTTAGCATGGCAGACTTGCCTATCACATTAATGTTGGAACTGAAATCCAACAACTTGTCAGTTGCCAACACTGACATTTTTTGAGAAGCAGAAGTGTGGGTGCAAGCTCAAAGAAATGGGGCTTCTGTTACACATAGAGACAGGAAAGTATGGGCGGAGCTCCCTTCAAAAGGCAGGCAAGCTCCATGCATTCCCATCTTGTGTTGTGTGTCATCCAGGTGATCAAATGTTAAACCAACAAACTTCTTCCCCCCCAAATATCTAACCTGACTTTAAGATGTCAAGATTAGTTTATATATTTTATATTCTACACGAAGGATTTTTCAGCAAGAATTAAAGCTCAAAATATATTGAACTGAATCAGAGAGTCAAAGGCAGTCCAATCCTTGTGTGCATCATAAGAACTGCAGCACATAGAATATAGTATCAAAGGTGAGATTATAAAACTGATTCTTAGCTCTGCAGTTGGGACATATCCCTTAAATGCTTTTCCATTAAAAGATCTCTTCCGATCACAGCGTAGAATGCACAGACTACTTTGTGCTATTTTCAGTACCAGTGCCTATGTTAACAAAGTAGTCTCTGATGCTGGAATGCAGTTAGCGCTACGTAAGTATTTTAAATTTTAGGGTTTTTTTTTAAAAAAAACAGGCTATACAGTATCTAAAACATACAATAAATGGTTGCAGGGTTAAAAAATATATCCTGCCACATTCTTCAATCTTCTTTCTTTCCACAGATACTGACAAACTGTTGAAATGATTTGCCTTTGTAAAAAGATT
>VWYK01082090.1:4994-38953 GCA_013399775.1 Semnornis frantzii | reverse complement strand
TATCCAGTGGTGCTGGGCATGCTGAGTGTCATTGTTGGAAGTGTCAAGCCCCATTTGTCAGGCTGATTTCTTTGAAACAGTTGCCCTCTCGAGAAACAAGGAGCTGCCAGTCTGTGGTTGGGTTGAATTGAGCATCACCTTCCAAAACAGGAAGCCTCCACCTCCTGTGTGTGCTAGGTGACATTAGCTTGGTGTTCCAGCTTTGGTGGTCCATAACAGTGGACTTTTAGTCCATGCAAGCTGTGCAGTCAGGCAGGTTGTCTCAAGACAGCATTCACAAGCTCACCCTATGTCCCCCTGTTCCCCTGGTCTGGTCGTTTGCATGTTAGGGAGCTCTTAGGGTCTGAGCTCATGCAGAGGGATGTTTTTGGGCCAGTGAGTGTAAACCGGAAGCCTGCTTCACATTTCTCAGAAACTTAATTATTCTGAGATGTTGGGGCATCTTGTTTTTCTCAGTCTCTAACAGGGGCACTCACCACTTTGCTCCCCAATACCTACCACGAGGGTCAGGCCCTTCATAAGCACAAGGCAGCATCACTGTGACTACCACATTCATTAGCTGTAGGTAATTGGCTTGTGGTTTGGAAATTGCATGCAGGGTTTGGTGGCAGAGCAGCTCTGTCTGTAAGTCATAATAAAATGAGAAATTGGGTAGCTGAGCAGAGATTTGAATTCCAAGTGAGGATGCTGTGCTTAATGAAAGGTAGGATTTCTTCAGCAATGATTCTATGATTACCAAGGGTTACTATTTGTAGGCTCTCACAGCAAAAAAAAAAAAAAATACAGCTGCACACACGCCCCCACCCTGATGACAAATGTGCCTATTTCTTTTAATTATTATCCATCTTAGTCTACAGTTTGTAGTTAATTTTTTGGCAGGCAATTGATAGAGCATGGGTTTGGTTCCAGATCTTTGATCACTAACAGATGATTCTGTTTAACGCCGTGTTTTGTGCTGCATGTGTTCCACCTACCTTGAATACCTGACAGATTTCACAGTCTTTCCTTCAGAGGAGATGCTCTGTCCCCTCCATCCCAAGCAGTTAACAAAAGTTTGAAGGCTGGCTGATTTGTTTCTGTCAGGAGGAGAAAGCAGTGATATGTGGCAGCTACGTTTTCTCTGTAGCCTTTTTTTTGTTAATCATTCGCACACAGACACAAAACAAAAAAAAGAGGCAAACGTTGCATCCGTCTTGTTTCCTTAAGCACAATAGAAATGATTCAAGCAGATTCCTAAGCCAGAAATCAACACGTCTGCCACACTAGCGAGTGCTGTGACCGGAAAACTAAATCTCTCAAGTCCCCCGTTTGTGACTCCTCTTGGCTTTCTGCCTCTGGAGCACAGAGCGTGCGAGCAGAAGGGCAGCTCTGCCCTTGCCTGCCTCCTGCCTGCACCTCCTGCGCTCTGCCAGGCTGCAGGCATCCTCCCCGTGAAGGTCCTGACTGGCAGAAGGAATCTTTGGCAGGCTGGCCAGGCTGGCCAGATTGCCTGGCAGAGACTGAGTCTGAGCAACTTGGAGAAAGTCTTGAGGATGCTTGTTTGGTACCAGATTTTGGAAAAGGCAGCTGGTAGATGTCTTTGTCCCGTATGACACCATGTAGAAGACAGGAATTCTTGTCTCTCCTTATCATGGCCAGCCCTGAAATATACTCTTTTATCATCACTATAGGATACTGTGGGCTGCTTTTTCTCTCACAAAATATATCCTGTTCAGTATGGAGTATGTATCTATTCAGTATATGTTTGATACTTGTGTGTTTCAGGGGTCTGTAGCCATTCCTGGATTCAAAATATACCCAGTAGCAGCCATTAGCTGCCTGGATTACAGTTCCTGACAGGAAACAAAACAACTCTTTGGTCTTTTGCAAAGCATGGGAACAAAAATGAGGTAGTTTGTTTTCATTTTGGATGAAGAACCCTTACAAGAAGAAAAAAAATTAAAAAAAAAAGAAAAAGCAAGCTCTGTGATAGTAAAACTCATTTCAAGAGAGGAAAAGGAAAGTATTCCTTTCATGAAATGTAAACTCCCTGCTGTGGAAAACTATCAAGGCAAGTAGATGAGGAAGATTATAAAAAGGATTAGATATGGATTATCCAGGATTAAGGCAATGAACTCTCTTGGATAAAATTCACAAGAGCTTTTCATCCTGAGTGTGTTTGGGCTCCTAGATAAACTGTTACTCCTCTACAGGAAAAAAACAACCAACCAACCAAACAAACCAAACCCTCCCCTCTCCTACATTGAGAGGAACAAAAGGTTGTTTGGGGTTTCACCATTTCAGTCTTTACAAAACCCCAAACTCCCAGACTGAACATGGGCTGGGTGTAAGGACCTCACAATGATGAGTAGTCATAACAGTGCCTGGTGACATTCAGTGGAGCTGAATACAAAGAGTTCACATGGGGGGAAAAAGGCAAACAGTTTTTAACTGTGAATATATCCATACAAATATACATATGTGTGTGTGTGTGGTGGTCCTTGACCTGATTAGTGCCTTGAGGAACGAGATGCTGGAGCTGTTATAGAGAGTTTCTAGAAAAGTGTAGGCTTGGTGCTCAAGAGCAACGCGAGAGGTGAATCAAGTGTGAGGAATTATCGAGGGATAAATAGAGAACAGGGCAAAAGATTTGGTTTTGGCACTGTGCAAATCACTACTGATCTTCTCTGAGTCCAGCAGCCAGGTCTGGTTTTCTGCTGCAGAATGCCTGGCAAGGCTGGGAAAGGAGAATAGGGCAGCTTCTACCTGGGAACCAACAGCACAGAGCCAAAGAGTTCAACTTGGAAAAGAAGAGGTGGAGAGGAGATTATGACAGAAATCAAGAAAACCAGGAGTAGCTTGAACTGGCAAGAGAGGTTCACTGCCTCTACTAGACCCACACAGACTCCAGCAGGTTCAGAATACTCCAAAGAAGGGCTTGTTTCAGTCAGTGGATTGCTGAGATATGAGTCCTGTGCACAGGACTTTGCAAACCAAAATCCTGGTATTAAGTTTGAAAAGTTGACTTAGCAAAACCGTATGGGGGAAAAAATCACAAAGAGCTTTTCAACCCAGAAAGACACAGACCCCAGCTCGGCCTGCCCTTGAGCCAGAGGTTGCAGTACCCATTCTAGGGATGTGTCACTGTTTGTCCTCTTCTTTCACATATCCCCATGGCAAAAGTCAGTGGTGGCTGACAATGGTATGGACATGGATACAGTGCTGCTAACAAGCTGTAGGATGCTGGAAAGTAAAAGGTTTGTAGACACCATTCTCTGAGACTTCCAGCACTGTCCTGCTGGAGCAAAGCTCCATTATCCAGCTGTATCACCACAGAGCTTTGATCCACAGCATCGTCTTTCACAAGCATTTGGTGTTTGAGTAAGTTTGGGATTGCAACAGTCTGAGCTATCAGCTCCATCCCTGTTTCTAATAAAGGAGCTATTGCTTGCTTGTAGACAGCAAAAAATCATTTTCAGATGTTGCTGCTACTCTCAGCGGGGTGTAATAGGAACTCATTATCGTTCGCGAGTCTAACTTAATTACATTTTTTCTTGAAGGATTTTATGCTGGCTCAGCAGGAAGGGCAGGGACTCATCTACGTACATTTTGGGGCTGTCTGCTCAAAACTTAGTAATATTGATGGTAAATGGCTAAGAAAGGTGGAGAATTACTTTAGGAGCTTCTTTTAATCAATGCAAGATGTAACATGGACCCACCAGACCCACAGGAAACGTTATCAAGCCCAGCAGCTGAATTGATAGACAATGAGATGTTGATTTGCTGCTTCTGCGCTTGCTGCTTTCATCAGACGGTCACAAAGTCTGAAAATTTGTAATTTCTTCGTTGGTCAGATCTTGAAGGCTTTAATTGGTTTGTTCTTACATTTCCTTGACAGAAAGAAATTTTCCTTCACACAAAGGGCTTGAGGCGTTAGTGAAAATTGAAAGAGTGAGAGAGAAGACATTGGAATCCAACCTAGGGTGGTAAAAGCTTTCTCTGCTTGCTGCTTGATGATGACTGAGTATAACCAGGCACTGTGTGAGACGGGTGTTCTTACCTCTCTTGCGTACCCATGGGGTATATTGCTGCAGGTCACTCAGCAGGCAGGAGTGGAGAGTCCTTCTCTGAGGGCAGGTCCACCAAAGGCTGCTTTCTGCATCCATGCTGTTGTACCAGGTCCCAGCATGGTGTGATTCAGGGCTTACATCAGGGAGATAAAGACACCCAAACACAGAACGCTTTTGAGTGTTCTATTCATGAGTTGGCTGTCATGAGGGTCAGTATGAGGGTCACAAAGCTGCTTTCTAGGTCAGCCTGGGAGGTCTTTGCAGTCTGACCCCAGCCTGGCAATTACTGCTTCTGGTCATGGGTTTGTGTGGGTGGTCGTAGCCTGCACAGCGATGGGTCAGAGACAATGAACTTTGCAGGCAGGCTCCAAGACAGGAATAAAGAAGAGGTGAAAGGAGCCACATAATTAGCCATAAAACTAAACTTTCTCTGGGGCAAGGAACTCTGGGCCAGCTCTGCCTTCTGTGAAGTGTGGTGACACCTCCAGCACCTCTGAAGAGAAATAAAAGCAGTGCCTTGAAGCATTCCTGTGGGGGGGGACACAGCTACAGAAGCAGTTTCTGTTGCAGGTTTAGCAAATGTCTTTGGGGTTAATCTGGAAGGATTTCAGCACCAGTATGGCAGAGGAGGTTGCCTGGTAATGCACACAGTCCCTGTGAGGGAGAGAGAAAATCTGAAACAAAGCAAAAGTAATTAAACCAAAGCAAAGCAGGCAGCACTTCTGCTGATAATCTATGCAAACGACAGGGCTTATTGTTCAGGCAATCAATAAACCAGCCCATTTCATTTTATTTTTGTGTGGTTGCATATACTGGTTATATTGTGATAGAAACATTGCAAAGAATTGATTCCCAGACAGAACTATATCTGGGTTGCTTGTGGTTTATTAAGAAGATCAAGATAACAAGTGCTGCATTATTGATCAAACCCAGAGGGACACTTCCTTTCTTTCTGCTTGTCAATGAAATCCTGTTGTAATTATTTTTTCCCTTTCCTCATTCATCCTTTTCTTTCACCCCTTCCTGACTCTCTGCAAATGCAGTAATGGAGTGAATGAAAAAAAAAATGTCAGTCAGGGCTGGTGATGGGCAGGAGAAGGGTAGAAGGAGGAAGACAGAGATGTTGCAATGCAGAATGTGTTTGCCAGCATGTAGAGGAGTGCTAATGCTCCTCATTGAAGCTTACGCAGGGACAGAAGCTTAATGGGAGCTGAAGGAGCTTTTTTGGTTTGTGTCTAGAAATCTTTCACTGTGGATAGAAATCTTTATTTACAGCATAGTCAAGCCTCCCTGCTGGGTCCTATGTAGAGCTGGATTTACCAAGCATAGACATTGCTGTGGGCCAAGGAAAAGGATGGCTGCTGGCCTGCTGGTTTTAGCAGAAGAAAAAGCTCTTTTTCCAAGACTCTGCAAAGAGACTGATCCACGTGCACACATCAGTTATGAGCATGGTGCAGTTTTGGGGGCAAACACAGATAGAAGATCTGGGCTGTAGAGATGAGCTCTGAAACAAGATCAGTGTTTGGTGAGTCTCACTGCTTGTCAGTCCCAGATAAAACTTTTTTGCAGGTAGCCATTGGTACCTTGGCTGTGCCCTCCCAGTGATGGATACCGCTCAAGCATCAGGCTGGAAAATTCCATCTGTGGAGATCTGCAGTAACAGAAACATTTAGAGCTTGAGCTAGTCCAACTGTCCTGTCCTTCATGGTTGTGTCTGCCTGAAGTGTCTCACGGGTGTCCTTACAGTAAATCAGGAGTTTGTGTGTCACCACAAATTAGTGCTGATTTTCCTTTTGTTCAAAGTCTTTTCTTGCCTTTGCCTTCCCCTCTCAAAACCAGAAAGCAGATCACAATTCAGGTAACTTATCACAAGTCAGGGACAGCATCAGCTGCATGACTTGCAGTCACTCCACAACCCTTGGCCACATCAGTGCTGCTCTTTCAGCTCTCACGCCAAAGCCTGGAGCCTGAGGCAACCACGACACATCTGTGCTGTGCTGCCAGGGCTGTGCCATGTGCAGGGAGACAGGGAAAGTCCCAGCTGGCAGCACATCTTCAAGTCTCCTGCTCCAGCCTTGGGGACTGTGGAATGGGAGGAAGCCTTTGTTAGGACTGGGTTTCATAGAATCAGAATGCTTTGGCTTGGAAGAGACCTTTAAAAGCCTAGTCCACCCCAGCCTGCAGTCAGCAGGAGCACCTGCAACTAGAGCAGGTTGCTTAGAGCCCCAAACAACCAGACCTGGAACAGTTGCAGGCATGGGGGCACCTACTCTTCTCTGAGCAACCCAGACCAATGTCTCATCACTTTCTGTGTAAATGATTTCTCCGTTCTCTGTAGTCTGAATCTCCCAATTTTAGTTTCAAACCGTCACCCTTTGTCTTGTCATGACAGGCTCTGCTCAAAAGTCTGTCCCCATCTTTCTCATCAGCCCCTTGCAGACCTGAAAGACCACCAGAAGCTCTCTCCAGAACTTTCTCTTCTCCAGGCCGAACAATCCTCTCAGCCTGTCCTTACAGCAGAGGAGTTTCAGCCCTTGCATCGTTGCTGTGGCCTCCAACAGGTCCATTTCTCAACTGTGCTGAGGACTCTAGAGCTGACCCCAGTGCCGCAGCTGGGGTCTCAGCAGAGTGGAGCAGAGGGGCAGAATCCCCTCTCTCCCCCTGCTGATTTGCTAGTTCCTACCAAGGAAACACCCATTGGCTTTTAACATGTTGGATTTAAAGTTCTTTCTCTTCCTCTCACTGCCTCTGTTATTCTATTTGTACAGGCTGAATTTTCCCACCACATACATCCCATAGTCCCACAAAATTTAAAAGACTTGCCTGGGCATACTTTGGTCGAGTTTTCTTTAGATACTCACAACAACAACTCATCCAGGAGAGGAGGAGAGCAAAAAGTCACTTATGACAGAGTTAGGGAGAGATTTAAACTAGTTTGCACAGTTGCCTTGTGGATGTACAAGTTATGACCATTTTTTAATTGCACAGTCATGTTTGAAAGCTTCCTGCTAGCACTTCACATCTTTGCTGGGAAGGTGTGATGCTCCATTACTCCCAGTTAAACCATCACTAACCAGTTTGATTCTCTAACATAGGAATGGTGGTGGCTGGTTGGTTTCTCTCATTGCCTGCAATACCTGACTCATTTTGGCTGAGCTATTTCAGACCTCTTTAGGCTGCAGCAGGGATATACAATTCTAAGCTTGTAGAAAATTTGGTGTTCTCATCCAACGAGAACAGGTCTAACAAGGGACACTTTTCCTGGGGAGTGCTTCTGCTCCTGATGGTGATGCATGTGGCTGACAAATATGATTTATTTACTTAGAGAAGAAAAATAGAAACTGGTGTTGGAGATCTAGAGTTCCACTCATATTGGAGTTCCACTCATACTAGAGTTCCACTCATATTGGAGTTCCACTCATATTTGAGAAGAGATGAACTGGTCCTGGAGCAAAACAGGAGCCAGAAGCTCCTAACATGACAAAGATGGATGGTATTGCCTATTGACCTTCCTACTGGGCTTGGATTGGCACTAGAACTGAAAATGTTTGTAAGAAGTTTACTTCTGGAAAGCAGCTGCGTGAAGGAGGAACTTGGAATCCTGGTGGACAATGTTATCCATGGGACAGCAACTTACCCTTGTGGCCAAGAAGGCCAATGGTGTCCTGAGGTGCATGAAGAAGAGTGTGCTCAGCAAGTCTAGGGCGATTCTCCTTCCCCTCTACTCTGCCCTAGTGAGGCCACATCTGGAGTACTGGGAGCAGTTCAGGGCTCACTAGTTCAAGAAAGATAGGGAAATACTGGAGAGAGTTCAAAGGAGGCTGTGAGGATGATGAAGGGATCAGAACATCTATCCTAGGGGGAAAGGCTGTGAGACCTGGGGCTGTTTAACCTGGAGAAGAGAGGCTGAGAGGGGATCTTATTAATGTTTACAAATACCTGAAAGGTGCATGTCAAGAAGATGCCAGTCTCTTCTCAGTGGTGCCTTGTGATAGGATGAGGGGCAACGGATACAAACTGAAATCCAGGGAGCTCCACCTCAACATGAGAAAAAAGCTTTGCTGTGAGAGCCCTGGAGTCCTGGAGCAGAGAGACTGTGCCCAGAGAGGTTGTGGAGACTTCTCTGGAGACTTTCATCCCCCTCTTGGACATGTTCCTGTGTGGCCTGCACTAGATGATCCTGCTTTAGCAGAGGATTGCACTCAATCTTCAGAGGTCCCTTCCGACTGCTGCCATTCTATGAGTCTATGATTCTACATTTAGGGCCCAGTGATCACTTTAGGTTTGTCCCACTGTTGGTGAAGGATGAGGCAGCTCCTGAAAGCAGTTCAGGACTTCTGCAGTCCACGGCCACACTCCTAATGGAAGTGGATGTGACAGGGAGGTTGGCTTACTTTTGCTTAAATGAAATTACTGCAGCAGCACCAGCTTTACTTGCAGAGGTGGGAGAGGGCATGAATCTGAGAAGGTAAATTTCCTATTCAAAGGTAGTCTGGCAAGTTCTTATGGCACTTAATAGCTGGCATAGTCCCACTGCAAGGGAAGCAGAAAGCAAATTCAATCATTTATGTTACAAAAATCCCACTGCTCTTTATTATGTGCACAGATGGTGTCTCAGGAGCTTTGCTGCCAGTGCTCTGCATGCCTAATGCCAGGCAAGAGCATTGCTTTTCCAGCCCAGGTGACACTGGAAAGCTCTTTTCTTCATTTACTAGAGCTATGCTGCTTTCCAAGCACTCCCATTTTTCCATTTCATTTAAATCTGTCTTCCAGCAGAAAGTCAAAATGTTACTGCAGACCACATCAAGCAGAGGTACAAATGAGAGCAGGATATGCACTGTGGAGGTGAGAACCTACTGCAAGCAGAACAACAAAGAGATAGGGGTTGCAGGACATCTAATACAACAGCAAATGGAGCTGCTTGGTCTTAAATCCTTTCAGGCAAAGAGGTAAAATGTGGAATCAGCTAGATTTGTGGAAGTATTTCACCTCCACAAATGGAATAATCTCACCAAATGCCACCCTGTTTGTTTTTTCTTTTTTTAATGGAGACTTTTTAACGCAGTACCACCTTTTGTAAGAAGTGCATTTCTGCAGCTCTTTACAAATAGTTCTAGCCTAGCCTTTTCTAATGAGCATCATTTTTCTTGAGCTGGCCACTCTTTGCTGTAGCAGTGTACCCTGAGCTTGCTCTGCTCTACTGCTAGCTGGGTTTGGGACAGTCTTCTCAGCAGAAGTTACAAGACTACAGAAAGATCAGAGGTGCTCAGCCTCTTCTTACAAATGTCACACAAAGACTTCCACTTACTTTAAGCAATACAACTCTGTAGGCTTATGGTTCATCCCCTCCATGCCTGAGGCTCTTCTAGCACTTAACAGCCACTTTTTTATGGTATACAACACTACTAGGACACATGAAAGGAGCATCTCATGTTCTCAAATAGGAGAAAAAAGCAACAGAGAACCTGACAGACTTCAGAGAATCATAGATCTTATCCCAATAAAATGCTTTAGGTCTGTAGAATTTAACTCCAAGTTTCCCCAGCTGACAGGATTGGCCAATTTCCTACTGATAGAGTAGTTCTTGTCAGGTGATGCCTTTGGGGGCTACGAACCAAAGCCAGAGGAGATAAATACCACCAGGCTATTGCTGATGTGTTCTATTATTTGCCTCAATCTGTAGGCTGTGTGCTGTTGAATGGAAGTATGCTTCAAAAGGGAACCTGGAAATGGCCCAGAAGTCTCAAGGTATATGGAATAACTGTAGGCACTTCAATTTTAATGTGTGGCTGGAGTGTCTGTATCTTGAATATGTTGAAGCTTGTGGATTTAATGTGTGTGACATGTATCAGGCTATAGGCCAACAGAGATACTGTCTGCAAAAGATTTTGGGTAGAATTCCTTCTGTTGCAGAGCATCTGACCTTTGGTCAATTCAAAACCCAAAAGATTTCACCAAACCACAGTGCCTCTGAGCTGTCTTCACCTCTTACAGCTGGGCCAGCGTGAAAGTGAGCTCCAGGGGAGCATCACTTTGAAAAACAGACATCAGGTTCTTGGTTCTTTACTATGGCTATTATATGTACTTACTATGGACTTGAGTATGGACTTCTTGGCAGTGGGAGATTAATGGTTGGACTCGATGACATGAAAGGTCTTTTCCAACCAAAACAATACTGTGATTCTGTGTCTAAAGCATTGCTCTGATAATCTGATTGCTCAGAGCTGAACAGCCACAGAGACAGAACTTCCTGGGAGTTTTGTCTTAGGCTTTTACATTTTCCTGCCTTGTGTTTGAAGGGCCCTTGCTACAGAACTTTGAAGATTTCTCTACTGATCTCACTTAATCAGACCTGTTAGGCACAGAGCACACCGTGGATCTGTGATTCTTCTGTCTTTAGTGATTATTGCTACAGTCAGTGCTTTCAGTCTTGTTCCTTCTTTGCTGCTTGTGAATGAAAAGGCTGAACTGAACAGCAGCTCTTGTCAGCCATGCCCAAGTTGCCTTCATCCCCTGGAGAGCCAGAGGGGATGCTCAGGGAATTGAGGAGTGGCTGTTTGTCTTAGCATAACGATTTTGCAGACTTCTGAAAGAAGCTGAACATTTCTAGCCTTTCACCTTCAAGGACAGCAGCAGAGCTGACCTGAGAGACTGGTCCAAAGGGCACTAATGAGACAGCTTGTGCCATGAAGCTGGAGGAGTCAATAATAATGAATATTTAAGTGGTGGAATTTTCCACTGCCACCACCGACTTTTTTTTTTTTTTTCTCCCCTACTAATTACTGCCATTAATAAGGTCCTGCCAACACCTGACTAATGAGGAGTCAGCCTCAACTTTACTTAAACTGTGGCCTTTTGTTTTCTTGGTTGTGCGATGTGTGTGACGGTTGCCAGGCTGCTGCGCGTGAAGGTTTTGGAGACATTTATAGAATGTGGAAAGAGCCTTACGAGAAGTCCATGATGATAAAAATACAAATTCTCACTGAAAACAATGTCTTTTGGAGGTGAGGTGAATCCTAAGTCTGCTGGTCTCCAACCTGATGTTCAGAGATTTTGTCTTTTGCTTTCTAGGGCAGCTCTTGATCACAAAATGTTAGGGATTGGAAGAGATCATAGAATCATAGAATGGTGAGGTTGGAAGGAACCTCAAGGATCATCCAGTTCCAAGCCCCTGCCCTAGGCAGGGACACCTCCCNNCTCCAACACTTCCATGTCCTTCCTGTGCTGGGGGCTCCAGAACTGCACACAGGACTCCAGGTGGGGTCTGAGGAGAGCAGAGCAAAGGGGCAGAATCCCCTCCCTTGCCCTGCTGCCCACACTGCTCTTGCTGCAGCCCAGCACACAGTTGCTGTCTGGGCTACACTCACACTGCAGCCTCATATTGAGCTTTTCATCACTCCAGACCCCCAGGGCCTTTTCCTCAGGGCTGCTCTCAGCCATTCCCCACCCAGCCTGCAGTTGTGCTTGGGATTGTGCCTACCTAGGTGGAGGACCTTCCACTTGGCCTTGTTGAATATCCTGAGGTTGGCCTGGGCACAGCTCTGCAGCCTGTCCAGGTCCCTCTGGATGGATCCCTGCCCTCTAGCAAGTGACTGTGCCACACTGCTTGGTGCCATCTGCACACTTGCTGAGGGTGCCCTGATTCCTCTGTCCATGTCACTGGACATCACTAAATGTCTACAGATCATCTAGTTTGATGTTTGAAAGAGGACTACAAAAGAGTTAACTTGAATCTGATCATGAGTCCTGCAGGAATAGGAAATAGAAAGTAGTGAGGACGCTTTATGCTTTATGCTTGCAGTGTTGCTCTCTGCCCTATAATAGCAAGCAGTGTGGAACTGGAGCTTTGTTTTCTGCTATTGGAAGCCAGAATTAAGTCTCTGAATTCTGTCCTTCCAGTTTGACTTGCCATAAACACTAGTTTATGAAATGAAGTGCTCAGAGGAAGGAAAAAAAAGCTTTGAGCTGGCACTTTGGTGTGTGGTTTAATGACCATGGTGGTATTAGGTTGATGTTTGAACTTGATGGTCTTTGATGTCTTTTAAAACCAAAACTATTCTGTGATTTTCAACCCACTTCCAGCTGACTGAATTTTTTTAGAGTATTTAGACAGAGGTGAAATGCCCACAGTGCATGTGGAGAAAGTACCCTTGCCCCTGAGGACACCTGACCACGAAGGTGCTTTACTGCTAAAACTAGTTTAGTGGCAGCTTGTCCATAAATCTTATTTAGAAGGCAGCTGCAGGATGAGAGCTTTTTCTCATGCTGTTAGCTGGTGAGGAACATGCTACACTGAATCAAATGCCTCAGAACTTAGAGTCATCATGAAATGGTCTGGGTTGGATGTGACCTCCAAAGATCACCTAGTCCCACCCCCTTTGTAGTCAGCAGGGGCATCCTCAACAAGATCAGGTTGCCCAAAGCCCTGTTGAGCCTCACACTGAGTATCTCCAGGCATGGGCCCTCAACTAACTCCCTGGGCAACCTGTTCCACTCCTCCACTACCCTCTTGGGAACAATGCTGTTGTGTTTTGAATGCTGGAGCGGGCATGTTATGGGAATGCCTTCTGTCCGAATTTTGTGGGGCTTCAGCGCAGCTGGTGCAGAGCAAGCTGAGAGCTGGAAGTCAAACTCTTCACTTAGAAGCAGATCCAAATCCTTTGGGAGTGTGGAAGGGTTGTCAGAGTTGAGGAAAGTGGAGAGTGTAATTGCAGAACCAAGAAGTCAGCCTGGCTCAGAGAGATGATGTTCAGGGCTACGAATTTCAGTCGATACCAAGCTCTGGCTTCCATCATTTTGGAGTTGTTTCATGTTTAAGCAGTGTAATTGCTGGTAAATGCAAGTTCTCTGAGCTTTAATACAAATAGCATCACATTAAGCTAACGAGTTTTTACAGGCAGGATTGATAACATTTATTAGAGGCTTTATAGAATGTGTTTGTCTGCAATGAAAAATGATGGAGCTCAGTGACCTGAGAGCTCTTTATGGTCCCAGTGCTTCTGCTAGAGGAAAACCTGCCACGAGAGGGCAATGGAGCTTTGTGTGTCACTGGTGGGGATTAAAGGGGTCACTAAGAATCTTTTAACCCATCACAAGTCTGTCAGCTCAGGAAAGGAGATTTGCTACTGTTCATGGTCTGGGCTGCATCTTCAGCAGCGTGGGCAGGAGGTGGAAGGAGGCATTCTGCCCCTCTGCTCTGCTAAGACCCCTCCTGCAGTGCTGGGGCCAGCTCTGGGGTCAGCACAGCAGAGACATGGACCTGTGGGAGTGGGGCCAGAAGAGACCACAAAAATGGTCAGAGTGTTGATACTACTGCTGTGTGAGGAGGGTTGTTTAGTCTGAAGAAGAGAAGGCTCTGGGAAGACCTTCTTGTGGTCTTACAGTACCTTTTGGATTTTCTCCCCTGGATTTGATGGTCCTGAAGGGAAGCAAACCCCCATGGGTCTCTGAGTGTTTCATTTCAATAATTCAGTCTCACTTATGCTAGCAAGTTAAGTGGACCACTGTGGTGGTGTGGTTGTTCTGCTTCTCTGGCAACATATTTACCTAAAGCTGGTGAAGTTTTTATGGGAATTAATCCTATTCATCTTACTCCCTTAGCCCAAGCACTGGAGAAGTGTCCAAATCTTGCCTTTGCTTTGGAGTTTGCCTGTGATACAGTTTTAATTTTGAAGATGTGCACAGCTCCTGAGAACCTGAGACTCGCATCTCACATTTTCCTTGGGTAAGTTTTTCAAGAGTCTTTGGAATAGCAGGTGATAGGACAAGAGGAAATGGTACCAAGGGGAAGTTCAGGTGGGACATCAGGAATAATCTTTTCCCCAGAACATGGCAGTGGTGGAGTCCTCATCCTTGGAGGAATGTAAAAACCATGCAAGTGTGATGCTGAGGGCCAGGATTTAGTGGTGACTTCATAGTGCTAAGTTTATGTTTGGACCTGGTGACCTGAAAGACCTCTTCCAACCTAAATAATTTTATGTTTTCCAGTGTAGGCCCTTGGCCTGTGTGTTGTGGGCCCAGTCCTGTTTAAGATGCTCATTGGTGATCTGAATGAGGGTATTGACTGCACCATCAGTAAGTTTGCAGACCACACCAAGCTGGGAGTATGTCTGTTAGAGGGCAGGAGGCCGCTGCAGAGGGACCTGGACAGGCTGGACAGATGGGCACAGTCCAACACCAGGAGTTTTAACAAGTCCAAGTGCCAGGTTCTGCACTTTGGCCCCAACAACCCCATGGAGCGTTACAGGCTAGGGACAAAGTGGCTGGAGAGCAGCCAGGCTGGGAAAGACCTGGAGGTGCTGGTCTACAGCAGCTGAACATGAGCCAGCAGTGTGCTCAGGTGGCCAAGAAGGCCAATGGCATCCTGGCCCATATCAGGAACAGTGTGGCCAGCACGACCAGGGAAGTCCTTCTGCCCCTGTACTCAGCACTGGTCAGGCCACACCTTGAGTGCTGTGTCCAGCCCTGGGCCCTTCTATTTAAGGAAGATGTTGAGGTGCTTGAATGTGTCCAGATAAGGGCACCAAGGCTGGGGGGGGCCTGGAGCACAGCCCTGTGAGGAGAGGCTGAGGAAGCTGGGGGTGTGCAGCCTGCAGAAGAGGAAACTCAAGTGAGACCTCATTGCTCTCTGCAGTTACCTGAAAGGAGGTTGTGGCCAAGGGTTGGTCTCTTGTCCCAGTTAACCAGTGACTGAGCAAGAGGACTAAGCTGTGCCAGCACAGGTTCAGGCCGGATGTGCAGAAGTTCTTCCCAGCAAGAGTGATTGGCATTGGAATGGGCTGCCTGGGGAGGTGGTGGAGCCACCATCCCTGGAGGTGCTTAGAAGGAGGCTGAATGAGGCACTTAGTGCCATGGTTTAGTTAATTAGAAGGTGTTAGGTGATAGGTTGGACTCGATGATCTTTAAGGTCTTTTCCAACCTGGTTAATTCTGTGATTCTGTGGTGGCTGTGGTAAGCCCTGCTCCTGGCCTGGGGTCCTGTTCTGCCAGGCAGTGCTTAAACACAAAGCAAGGTGATTAAAAGCTTGAGAGTGTGCAGAGGTTACCGATTTTGAAGAAGAGCTTAGCAGGTTTTTGTTTGCCATCCTGAGTAACAGAGACTTCCCTTAGAGAGTTCAGCTGTAGAGTGAATGGATGCAGAGATGTGGTGTTGAGGGACATGGTTTGGCACCAGACTTGGTAGAGTTAGAGAATATTTTGTGATCTTAAAGGTCTTTTTAAACTGACACAATTTTATCATGGTGCTCACCATCCTAGAATCATAGAATGGTAAAGTTGGAAGGGACCTCAAAGATCATCTAGTTCCAACCCCCTGCCATAGTCAGGGACACCTCCCACTAGTACAGGTCACTCAAGGCCTCATCCAACTTGCCCTTGAACAGCTCCAGGGAGGGAGCAGCCACAACCTCCCTGGGCAACCTGTGCCAGTGTCTCACCACCCTCACTGCAAACAATTTCCTCCTAACATCCAGTCTAAATGTCTCCCTCTGCCAGTTCAAACCCATTACCCCTTGTCCTGTCATTGCATGACCTTGTCAATAGTCCCTCCCCAGCCTTCCTGCGGGTCCCCTTCAGATACTGGAAGGCTATTCCAAGGTCTTCTTGAAGCCTTCTCTTCTCCAGGCTGCAGAGCCCCAACTCTCTCAGCCTGTCCTCATAGCAGAGCTGCTGCAGCCCTCTGATCATCTTTGTGGCCTCCTCTGGACCTCCTCCAGCAGTTCCATGTCCCTCCTGTGCTGGGAGCTCCAGAACTGTACACAGTAATCCTGGAATCCGCAGAATCCCCATACTCTGGAGAGTGCTGGTGCAAATTTGCAGCAGATCTGCTGTGGGTTTGTCAGTGGCAACAAATTCTTTACTATTGCTTGTTCCAAGGAGAGTGTCTTGCTGTTGATATGTGTTTTGTTGCTATTATTAAAACATAGTATAAAAACTTACTTAAGCTCCAAGTTTCTTTCAAAACAAATGAACAAAAAAGTGTTAAGAGTGGGAGGTGAAAAGGATGATGCTGCTCAACTGAAGATTTAATGGAGAAGATTCTTGGGAGAAGACTCTAGGAAGTCTAAGGAAAGTGAGGACAAGGAAAGGGTACAGAAGAAGATGGGAAGGGCTCAAAAGAGGGAGAAAGAATAGCTGGAAAGGAGGTGATGGATGCTTTGAATTACCTGGTGGATATTTTCTTGTCTTGGGTGGTCCAATGATGAGAAAAGTTGCCTGTAAATATTATACGTGGAGGGTGCTGAGAGGAAATTTCCTCCAGCCTGTGTGTCTGGGGCAGTGCTCAACCCTCCTTCCACCCTGGCATGCGAGCAGACAGCTCCCTGTCAATCAGCTACCCACGACCAGCACAGAAGGGACATGACAGGGATTATAACTGTGAAAGCAAACGATGAAAAACTGCTACTTCCAGACTTGGAAAGAAAAGCTTCATCTGGCATTTTTTTATTTCCTTGTGTTCTGCCTTTGTTTTTAAAAAGAAGAGAGAAGAAGGCCATGGATCGTCAGCAAGTTTGCTGATGACACCAAGCTGGGTGGAGAGGCTGCCACAGCAGAGAGTTGTGCTGCCATTCAGAGAGACTTGGACAGGCTGAGAGTTGGGCAGGGAGAAATTTAATGAAGTTCAACAGGGCAAGTGTAGAGTCTTGCAGCTGGGAAAGAACAGCCCCAGGGATCAGTATAAGTTGGGGACTCATCTGCTGGAGAGTAGTGAAGGGGAGAAGGACTTGGGAATCCTGGTGGATGGCAGGATGGCCATGAGCCAGCAGTGTGCTCTTGTGGCCAGGAAGGCCAATGCCATTCTGGGGTGGATTAGAAGGGCTGTGGTTAGTAGGTTGAGAGAGGTTCTCCTTCCACCTACTCTGCCCTGGTGAGGCCTCATCAGGAGTGTTGTGTCCAGTTCTGGGCCACTCATTTCAAGAAGGACAGGGAACTGCTGGAGAGAGTCCAGTGCAGAGCCACAAAAATGATTAAGGAAGCTGAACATCTTCCTTATGACGAAAGCCTGAGGGAGCTGGGGCTTGTTAGCTTGGAGAGGAGGAGACTAAGGGGTGACCTCATTCATGTTTATTAATACATAAGGGGTGAGAGCCAGGAGGCTGGAGCCAGGCTCTGCTTGGTGATGCTCAGTGACAGGACAAGGAGTAATGGGTGAAAACTGAGGCACAGGAGGCTCCATGTGAACCTGAGGAGGAACTGTTTTGCTGTGAGGGTGACAGAGCCCTGGAACAGGCTCCCCAGGGAGACTGTGGAGTCTCCCTCTGGAGATATTAAAAACCCAGCTGGACATGTTCCTGTGTGATCTGCTCTAGGGGCCAGATCGGATGATCTTTTGAGGTCCCTTCCAGCCCCTGACATTCTATGATTCTAAGAACCAGTTTGTGTGGAGGTATCAAGTTAAGCAACAGAAAAATGTCAAGCTTCAAGTTGCTGATTTCTTCCTCATTTTGTGAGTTGGTTTTTTTTTTGACCCTAGACTCATCATTCCCCAGCATCTTCATAGGCCGAGGAATAAAACATGACATAACTAAGATGCAGAGTGTGCTTTTGGGCTAAAGTCTGAGGCTGGGAAAACATTGCCATCATTTCTCTGGCTTTTATTTGAAATCATAAAGAGTTAAGCACGTCAGTTTGGGGTTATTTTTGCTTCCTTCCAACGAATAAAAAAAACTATGAAGGAAGGATGTGGCAGTTAATTTAATAGTTTATTGGGAAAATAGGCTGATCTATGACATCATTAATAGAAATGAAGGGCAGGGAAGAGTCAGCTGCAGGAAAAAAAATACATATATCTAAGGGAATGTTTGGCAAATTACATCAAATAAAATAGGAGCTCTCAGGGCTCACAGTGACTATTAATACAGTTTCCAGATATCTTTCAGGGGTGAGGAGTAGTCCAACAGGGTGGCCTTTGGTAGAGGATCTGCTTTTTGAGTTGTTTGGTGGTTTTGTTTTTCCCTCCAGAACATCACAAACTAGTAGATATTTGTCAATGAATATTCACTTAATTCCTACAGATTAGCTGCTTTCTCCTCTCCCTGCTTTAAGGATTACAGGGCAGCTGTGGAATGAGTTTCCAGACATAAGCATTTATTAAGGCATTTACTAAATCCATGTGTAGATATCCAATATTTACTATCAGGAGTTTACTTTCAAGGGCTGGCAGCAAATAAATGATAAAAGGTGTCTCTGGGTGCCTGGGATGGGTATTTAGGCACATTTGTAGATGTCTCAGAGGACTCTAGATACAAGAGAGTCTGTCCATGATGGGCTCACTTATTATAAATAACATCCAACACATAGTACACCTCAAATGCTTCTTCATCCATGCTTTGCTTCATTGGTTACTCTTAATGTCGTATAGGACAAAATGGAAAGTGCTGTGATGTTGTGGGATATGAAACCCTCTAACTGCTCTTGTTTGTCTGATAAGGAGGAGTGGAAGGAGGGAGCATTTACCATTAAGATTTGGTGTTGTTCTTATGGCTGAGAAATCTGAATTCAGAGAAAGAATCACAGAAGGACAAGGGGTGGAAGGAATGTCTAAAGTTCAGATAGTCCAAGCCCCTGTTAGAGCAGGATCACCCAGTAACACATCCAGGTAGGTTTTGAATGCCTCCAGAGAAGAAGACTCCACCACTTCTTTGGGCAGCCTGGTCCAGTAGTCTGCAACCCTCAAAATGAAGATTTTTTTCCCTTTGTTTTGGTGGAACCTCCTCCGTTTCAGCTTGCGTCCATTGCCAGAGGAGGAGGAATATTGTGGTGGTGAAGAAGGTGAGCCAGCAGCTGTGAGAGCATCATCATAAACTTTAGAATCATAGAATGTTAGGGGCTGGAAGGGACCTTGAAAGATCATCTAGTCCAGCCGCCCTGCCAGATCACACAGGACCCTGTCCAGGTGGGCTTTGAAAATCTCCAGAGAGGGAGACTCCACACACCCCCTGGGCAGCCTGTTCCAGTGTTCTGTCACCCTCACAGTGAAAAAATTCCTCCTCACATTTAAATGAAACTTCCTATGCCTCAGCTTCCACCTATTGCCCCTTGTCCTGTCACCAGGCATCACTGAGAAGAACCTAGCTCCATCCTCCTGGCACTGCTGCCTGTGAGCTAAATGCTGTGAACAGAGAGCTTCTTGAAGGAAGCAGTTTCCTGTGGTTGTATTCTTGACTCTTTGGACTTTGATGTCTCTATTATCCCATATTTTTATAATTTCTGTAGATGTTAGACAGTTCAGTGTTTGAAGAAAACAGCAACCTTCTCTGGAAAAAAAAATTGTAAATACTGACAGAGATTTAAAAAAAAAAAAAAAAGGAAAATCTGTAGTGGGATAAGCATGTCAAGAACGCCAGAGACAAGATCAATTTGTTTCAGTCAGTGTTGAGCTTAAGCCTCAGCAGTAGCTCTTGTCTGAAGGCATGTGTGCCCAGGGAATGTGGAGGAAAGGCCACTGAGGGCTGGCTGTTCTCCAAGTAGGCAAAGTTAGCTGTGCCACCAGAGTAGATGGAGACAGATGTTTAGGACATGTAACTGTACACCTGTGTATCCTTCTCAGAAGATGCTCTGCTTTGAAATGTAAAACTTTAGGGGTGGGATGTTAGCACAGAAATTAATTTTTAGACACCAGTGCTATCTGATTAGAGTAATTGCTTATTATCTGCTTCCCTGGGGTTTTAAGCTCTTGGAAACAACTATTTACTTTCTGTGCATGCTTAAAGGAAGGAGAAAATTGCACTCCATCCGTTCAAGGCTCCGATCTGGCTCTTTGATATGCCAAGAAGAAGAAAAAAAAAGTATTTGGAGAACTTTCTCCTGGCCCATCTACTCCTAGGAGTCCCCAAATCTGACACATTTGTTTGACTGCTGAGTTTGGTTGCTAATGGACTATGAGATCTGCCATTGCACACAGCCTGCCATGGCCAAGCCCAGAGTGATCCCCACGAGCTTTTCTAATGCCTTAGGAGAGGTTTGCTGGTTTTGTTTTTAGCAGAAGACAGATAAGTCATGATGCAGGGACTGTGGAAACTTGTCTTATCAAAAACCCAAAACAGGCAGAGAAATCTAAGTTAGGAGCCAATGTTAAGCTTCCAGGCAGGCAGGAAGATGCTGGTTTTCTTTGTGTCAGCAGTAACTTCAGTTTGCAGCGGGTTGTTGGAGGGGAATGTTAGATTCTGTTGGTTCATGTGCCACAGCAGATATGAGCTGTTCAAAACATAGCTAGTCCCAGGAGGTGCATGGCTTCTGCTGGCTACATGATGAAAATAGGTAGTTTGGAGAAGTCCCATCAGGACCTCTCAGTTGGAGAGAGTGGAGGGTAAGAACTAGTCACAAGGCTGTTTGCTTAGAGTGTGTTATAAAAGCTCACAGAAGCCAGATCTGGGGGCAGGGGCTGAAGAACCTTGTGCTCTGCACTTGGTACCCAAACGACACCATCTAATTGGACAGGTTAGAGGTGACATCAGTATGGCTGAGGAACCTGGGTGCATAGAAGCAGAAACTGTTTCTGAATGACAGGAGTGTGGGATGTGGGGAAGGACCTGCTGGCTATCCAGGCCCAAGCAGTGCCCTGTGCTCGCACTGTAGTGTGTAGCTCTTGGGACATCAGGCTGTGTGTCACATGGGAGAGAGACCCAGGCACTGTCTCCTGCTTGTACTGTGCTGCCCAGCCTGGGGTCTTGTATCGTTTGCAGTCTCTGATTTTTAGTCCCAGAGTCATTAAGAAAATAACTCCAAGGTCATTGAGATCAACCATTAACCCAGCACTGCCAAAACCACCACTAAACCATGTCCCTCAGCATTGTGCCCATCCTTTGATCAGTTGCAGGAACAGTGATTCCAACACTTTCCTGGGCAACCTGCTCCCAGTCTTAACTTCTCTTTTAGTGAATAAATCTTTCCTAACTAAACCTTCCTTGACATGGCCTGAGGCTGTTTCCTCTTGTCTTATCACTTGTTACTTGAGAGAAGAGACTGATTCCCACCCCCTTTCAAGGAGCTGTAGAGAAGGATGAGGTTTCCCCTCAGCCTCCTGTTCTCCAGGCTAAACAGCCCCAGCTCCCTCAGTTGTTTCTCACCAGCCCTATTCTCCAGACCTCCAGCTCCAACTTTGTTGCCCTTTGTTGCTCTTGCTCCAGCTCCAGATGTCCACCCTCGTCACCCTTCTCTTGATGTGCTCCAGCAACTCAATGCTGTTCTTGGAATGAGGGCCCCAAAACTGAACCCAGTATTCAAGGTGTGACCTCATCAGTCCCCGGTACAGGGATACAATTGCTTCCCTAGTCCTGCCAACCAGGCTGTTACGTTTGGCTTTATTTAAGTGATGTATAACCTCAGTGCGGTTTACTGATTTAGAAGCCACAGTATAGGCTGATGTGAAGAAGTTTTTTGGGTTTTTTTTTGTCTTTTTAAAATTTATTCTTTTCAAAGGCTACAGTAAACACTGCCATAAAGCATGCTGATGTAAACTGACTGCAAATTGAGGCATTATTTCACGTTATTTGTACCGCGATTTTATTGCGTTCACAGTTATTTACAGTATGTAAATAAGCTTCCCAGTGTAGAAAAATGTTCTGCTATAACTCAGTTGTTTGAGCATTAAAAAGAGGGAGGAAAGAAACCAACCAAAACCCATAGATGCAAGAAAAGATTATGGATAATATTATGGAATTTTTTTTTTTTCTCTTATAGGATTAGCTCTGTTTCAAAACAGTTTCCATTTCCCAAACTGCTGAAGTCTTTCTACTGCAGCTACCTGCGTTGTGTTATAAATCCATAATGACTATTTCCCACCAAATATTGTGTTAGAATTTGAATTATTAACTGCTAAATGGCTGCACGTGGACTGTAAAGCACCAAGAATTTCCTGCCCGTTGAAAGCGAACCCTGGTCTGGGCAAGAACGGAGCTTGTGATGAACATCGCAGAGTCTGAAGACAGAGGCAGTTGTATGCAGATGGAGCACAGGCAGAACAAAGAGAAATGTAAGGGCCTTTAAAATCCTGCTTGCAGAATTCTCTATAGGAACGTGGGCTACAGTGTAATTCCCTGGCTTTTGTGAGGCTTGGTTTTCGTCCCACTGAACCTAATGGCAAAGCATCTCTTGCTTTGAGTGCCAGCAGGGCAGGGTGCTCTGGCTCGAGGTGAGGGTAGAGTGCTCTGGCTCGAGGTAAGGGCGGTCTAAAAATGTTTTGGAGAGAGGTAGTGAACTGCTTTGGGAGAAAGTAGTTATTGGGCATGTGGAGCCTGAAGAGACTGTTCAAGTGTGGCAGAGGATTCTGCATTTATCTATATACTTTGTATGATGGTCCTGGTTAGAGCCAGAGGGGAGCTGATTCTGTTCAGGGATTTGACTTGCCAGCTCAGTCTCTGCTCAGTGAGGCACTTTCTGAAGGTCAGGGCAGGTTTGCACAGCCAGGAGCTGCTTCCAGCAGGGAGAAGGTGCTGGGTGGAATCACTGCCAAGGGTTGGGCTCTTGCTTAGGCTTGGCCTGGGCACACCAAGGGCACTGCTATATGTCTTGTGCCCCACTTTGGAGTGCAGTCAGAGGTGGGTCCTGTAGGGAGGAGTGGACAGGTTGAGGTGACCCTCAACTGATCAACAAGGGATTGTATCTCATGGATGGCATCTTAAATATGAAGCTAAGGGATCACTAGGGTCAAGCCTCTCCTTCAATGGCTGGTGTCTCAGGAGGACTCTGTCCATTCTGCCTCTGATCCTGGTTCATGCAATTCTGAATCCAGTTCCTGAATCCATCTCCTAAATCCAGTTGCCATATGCGGCTGAATCCATTCTGGGGCTTCCCCAGTTCCTACCTCCAACATCCATGGTGGCCATTGGGGGTTGAATTCCATGCTGGTTTGTATCTCTTTGTCTCTACGCCATTGAATTGCTTGCATTTCCATCTCTACTGGTTTCACTTCTTTCACACTCCATCAGTCTTTCTTCTTCCTTCCCTTTGGGAAGGCAGAAGGTCCCATAGAGAGCCTCTGTCACTTATCTGGTGGCCAGCCCAGTCCAGATCCTTGATGCAATAAGTTGGGTGCATTTCCAGGACCCTAGGCTGGTATTGATTTTTTCATTTTCTTTTTCGGGAGAAATCTTGCTGTTTGACAAATGTAGCATGAAAGTAAACTGCTGTTTATTATAACAGAAGAAATGAGTGATTATTTCTGGTAGAAGGAAGGATTCAAACCCTAGGTGAAGCTGGTGTTTGATGGATCCTGTGTGTATGCTGCTAATAAGAAGACAAGTTGCCTCCAGGTGGTCTGTCCTACATGGTCTTACATGATTAGAGGAGCAAGTGGAGTACCTGGACAGGGATGACTGCTGTGTCCTGTTACCTCCATGTGAGACTGTGGGAGGATGACATAGCTGCTGCACAGGATTCATTGGCTGTTATTAGAGTGTGCTTACAGAAAGTAAAGTAGGATGTCCAGCTGTCATGGGTGTTGCTAGACATCCTTTGGGTGTATCATCCCACAACTGCACATCTTGTGCTCTCAGTAGTTAGACAGGATGTGATTGCTGCTGTATGTGTGCACAGAGCTCTTCACTGAGCACAGAAACCATCTCCTGGCTCACACAGATGAACTCTCAGCTTCCCTGCAAAATATTTAGAAAAGCAGACAAATCTCTTCTGTCAGCTGTAGTGATTAAATGTGCTGTGGAGATGGCTCTTTCCACCGCCTCTGGATTCTCATTAGGACAAGCAGTGCCTTACTCACAGCCTGCAGAGCTGACCCTGCCTGCTGAGTGTGCTGCAAGCTGTGTTGTCCTGGAAGGACTTTGTTTCAGGGGCAATAAATCTCTTTTGTGGGCAACACTGCTTTTCCCACTGGCTAGATGAAAGCACCTGTGTGTGGGATGCTGTCCTGCTGTCAGTTCTAGCTGGGAGCTTGGCACCTGGAAGTCATTCCCTTGGAAACAGAAAACCTTGAGGGCCTAAAAAATAGCAAAAGCAAACGTGGTTAAAGTCCAACGGTGACAGCTGCTGCATCACATCAGAGCTGGGAGGGTCTGCCCTTCCGTGTGTGGTTTAGTCCTCACTCTGTTCTTTAGCTTTAGCTCCTGCTTTAGAAACCTTTGCAAAGTTTATGGCAAGATGCATCAGTGCTTGTACCATGCCCTAGACCAGAGCAATATGTACTGCACCTTGACCTCTGCTGAACTGTTTTTTTGGTGTGTAGGTGATGTATTTCTGTGGATGTTTTGAAAGCAAATCAACCTTGGTTCTTCACAAAGTTCCTTTGGGTAAAAACTATGGAAACCAGATGCCTACCTTGTTAGATCTGATAGCACTGCAGAGATGTGGAAAGAATGCGAGGTGGTTTGTTGGCAGCCATCGAAGAGCATAAGGCAGCTCAGCTATTCCTCATTATTACTTCTCCAAGCAGCAAGTAGATGGTTCCTCATACACAGCCTTTATTGACACTGACATTGTCAGGTGCGAGCCTACTTTTCCCCTCATCCCCCATTGCTTCCCCCAGCTCTTTTATAGTTGCTACCTCTCCTCTGTTCCTAGGAGTCAAGGCAGGCATCTCTCAATCTCGGTCTGCTGGACACTTAATTCATACCAGGGCAAAACCTACAGAGCAAGATGAGCTTTGTCCAAGGCTTTTCTCGTTGTCTTTCTACCAGCATTGTGATCAGACCCCCCAGTAATGTGCTGTAATGAATCAGCACCTTGCAGGTGTGGAATAAATTAGTCTTGTGAAAAGAACTTTGCCATAGAAGCAACATAAACTTTTGCTATATTACCCCAAGGTGCCTGGTAATTGCTATGATTTGGGGAGGGAAGGGAGAAGACATCCAGAGGAGAAATGCAATTTGTTGCTGTGGCTACTGGCTCCCAGATTTATTATCTCTCCTCTTTCTCCCTGAGTGTTGTAAAACACACCACAAATTCAGCTTGCTTGCTTTTTTGTTTTGTTTTGTGGTTACCTTTTAATTTATTTTGGAGTAAATTCTGTCCACAGCTTTCTAGCACTGATGAGTGCTGCATTGCTGTGGACTTGTACCACGACCACTCAATGCCTGATGTGGGTGAGCTGGCATCTATTGTCAGGTCAGAGGCTGCCATTTAAACATGCATTTGATAGAACACCCTTCTCTGGAGTGCCTTGTCCTAGGCATCAGCTGAGGTAAACCACAGTAGCTTGGTTCTGATGTACAGAAAATGGAGAAAACATCTGCTGCTTTCTAGAGTTCTGGTTGGAAAAGACATCCAAGATCATCCAGTTCAACCACTATCTAACTACCAAGTCTGGTGCTAAATCATCTCCTTCAGCACCACAGCTCTGCTTCTTTTAAGCACCTTCAGGAATGAGGATTCAACTACCTCTGTGGGAAGCCTGTTCCAGTGTATGTCTTTGATGTGTTTTATATGTATTACATATAGCAACTTGATTTAATTGGGGATATCCCTGCTGACCTTTAAAGGTTGCTTCCAACCCACTGCATTCTGTGACTCTATGATATGTGTACAAACAGTGCATGGAAAATGAACACCCTAATTTCTAAGATAAATTGCATGGGCAATGTTTTATGCATATAAAGTTGGGAAAGCAGCATGAGGCAGAATATTCTTTGCAGGGTAGGAGAGGAGCATGAAGTAGCAAGGAGAAAGGGAAGGCTGTTCCAGGTTCTTCCCTTGGAGTTTTTAGTGAACCTGGTTAAGTCTTTTCAGCCCCTAAAAAGCTGAGTACAGTAACAGCACTGTTCAGCTTGGTGCTGTGAAGTGGTCAGCTATAGCTGTGAGGTGCTTTAGGCTATTAAGGATGCTGTTGCTTTTCTTCACCCTGATAAAACTCTTATTTGGTTTCAGAAGATGACAGCACTGTGAGCATTTCTCCTTTGCTTTCATTTGCATCTGCCTTCCACTGATAGGGTTTTGCTTTTCATGGGATGACTCCTCATTTCCACTAGCATACCTTAAAGATATGGCCCACAGAACAAAGTTGGATGGAAACCATGGCAAAAGAAATTGTGGTATCAGGAATGAAAGCTGAGCAAAAGCATCAAGAAAGCAAGGTGTCTTCTTCAGAAGGCAGTTTTTAGCTCAGTAAATGGTGAGATGTAAGCTTTTACATGACCTGGGAGTAAGGAAACCTTAGCAATATCTCCTTGCCAGGAGTCTGGCAAACAGGCTTTTGATATTGGAGTCTTTTGGGCCAGTTACAGCCTTCTGATGTCCTAATTTGCTATGAAAAGATCACCACAGCTTTAGTATTTGGACTCCCAAACATAACCTTTTGACTAAATATCCTGATTTACACATTAAAAAAATGTACATTTTTTTTTTTCCATTGCTATGGAAGAGATTTAGGTTGGCTGCAGAAGAGAAATCCAATAGAGAGCAGGGCACAGCAAAAATGCTCCTTGTGGCTGCTGCACAGCTTGGCTGGAGGCATGAGAAACACTTTCCTTTCCTGGGTGATACAACTTTCACCTTCATCCTTTCATGTGAGGGCTGGTTTCTCATCTAGATATCCTCCATCTACCTAAGACAAGCTATCAAACGCCTCACATACTGCTTGCCCACTGCTTCCTTCTGGTTTCCTATTTCGAGCTGTGCAGGTTTCAGCCTGGGTCTAGCTCTGTAGGCAAGTTATGTTCTTGCGTTGTATCAGCCTCTTGTGACCTTTGCCTCCCAGCCTAATGCTTTCATTCTTGGTCTTGCCACCTTATGCAGGTCCTTGTTAGCTCAGGATGTGCCACTTCAAGCACTGCAGACAGTAGAACTTCAGTCTTTTTGCAGCCGCTCTCTACATGGTAGAGTGAAAGCCTGTTCTTGAGAGCTGAATGGTCATTAGCTCACTAAATATTTGGGCTAGATTTTTTTCCAGCTAATTCACATTTTTGAACTGGCTGAGTTGTAAAAGAAACCCAGCTTCTGAATGTGCCTCACCAATTGACTCCCTGGTGACAGAATCATTTTAATAGAAAGACACCTTTCAGATCATCAAGGCTAACCCTTACTCCAGCACTGCCAGGTCACCCCTAAACCACCTCCCTCAGCGCCACATCTACATGGCTTTGGAACCCTTCCAGGGATGAAAACTCTGCCATTGCTCTGGGTTGCCTGTTCCAGGCCTTGGCAACCCTTTCAAGCCAGAAATTGTTCTTAGTGTCCAATTTAAACCTCCCCTGGTCCAACTTGAGGTGATTTCCTCTTGTATCCCTTGTTACACGGGAGAAGAGACCAACCGCCGCCTGGCTCTAACCTCTTCTCAGGTAGCTGTAGAGAGCAATGAGGTCTCCCCTCAGCCTCCTCCAGACTAAAGAATCCCAGTTCCCTCAGCTGCTCCTCACCAGATCTGTTCTCCAGACCCTTCACCAGCTTCGTAGCCCTTCTCTGGACCTCTTCCAGTACCTCAATGTTCTTGTAGTGAGTGACCCAAACCTAACCTAGTATTCAAGATGTGGCCTCTTCAGTGCAAGTCCAGGGGGATGTGAGGAGTGCAGAGGAAGCTTACATGGGTAGATTATTTTTTATTTCTCATTAGAATGTGTTGTCCAGTGGCAGGACAAGAGGGAACAAATGTGTACAGAGGATATTCCATTTAAATATGATAAAAAACTTCTTACATTGAGGGTGGTGGAGCGATGGAACAGGCTGCCCAGAGAGGTGGTGGAGTCTGCTTCAGCAGTCACTCAAAACCCATCTGGACACCATCCTGTGCAACCTGCTATGGGTGAACCTACTCTGACAGGAGCATTGGACTAAACCCCCAGAGGTTCTTTCCAACCCCTGTGGTTCTGTGATGATTTGCTCTGGGATCTTTACGGCAACCTGAGCTTCTTTGCAAACAGACACTGCAGCTACTGAGTGCTGTGCACTTGCAGAAACATGAGTGTTGCCACGAGGCAGAGGTCTGTACAACCCAAAGCCATCCTGAACCATGGTTTCAAGCACAGGATGTTCACTGATCAACACCACAGTTCACTAAATACCTCAATCACTGTGACAGCTTCCCCATCCTGTGCCAGCTTCTTAGCTTCTTCCCTGATCTCTGTTTAATGGTGGAGTGCTCCCCTATTAATTTTGTTATTTATGGCTGTCATAGTCCTTGGGTCTGTTAAATTTTATGCTCTGTAAAACTGTCCATGACTCATGGTGACCCTCATGCTTCTCCAGCTGCTGTGCACAACTGCAGAGCTGAGTTCCAAAGCCAGAGCCATCCAAGGCTGCCAGATGCTGGAAAAATTAAACCATGAAACCTAAAAATCTTGGTGTAAAGACTTCAGAGTGGGAAAATATGAAACATCCTCCAGAAATACATGGGAACATCTATAAATACTCTGCAACCTGCTCTGGGAGAGCCTGCTTTAGCAAGGGAGTTGGGCTAGGTCGTCTCCAGAGGTCTCCTTCAGTTCTTACTATGCTGGCATTCTGGGATCATTCTGTGAATGTCTCTAGAGCTGGTTTCTAGTGTTGTGATGGGAAAATGCTCTCTAATATTACAGAAAAATATTTCTTTTTTCTTTCTTTCTTTTTTTTTTTTTTCCTTCCTCTGCTTTCTTTTTCTCTGCTTTCTCAGGAATTAATTGTGAAAATCTGAGCATTGTCTCAGGAATCTGGGAGATTTCAGGTATTGTTCTTCATCAGGCAGTAAATGTGGCTCTTTCAGATGGTGATACACCATAATCTATTTGTAGCTGCAATCAAGAGCTATTTAAATCTCAGTGGCTGACAATTATTAAATGTATATAAAACTACTGCTTTTGTCTTGGATTTCAGGAGGTTCACAGGCTGAATTGTTGTTATTAAACTGAAGGCTTTTAGGTTTTTTCTTTTCCATTCCAAATTAAGTTATTAATTCAACTACAGGTTTTTAGGAGAAGCAGAGAGATTTAATGTTCTAACCCAAACTACCTTCTCCCAGAACACAGCTCATAGGATTGCAGCCAGTGATGTCCACCCCAATAACTTCTGGTTGACTGGGGTTGAAACTATGTGTTTGTGTGTATGAAATCCAATTTTCTTCAAAAGGTAGGAAATGATGGAAAAGCTACTGTCTCCCTTGGCAATCTGTTCCAACTTGGCAAAATAACTCCCAACTCTTCTTCAGACCTTCATTCAGATAAAGTTGCAGTCATTTAAACTGCCTGACTCATCACACCTTTACCTGCAAATGTTTTGTGGTTTCCAGCCCTTCCAGCTGCTGCTCAGGTCACTCTCACATGTAATTCCAAAGATTCATTGGAATTTCTCATTCTATAGACAGCCTCTGGGGGTTTGTTGTATTTGAAAATGAAATTTGATTGGATTGCCCAGAAAAATGTGCATAAGAAAACCTCATAGGAAAAAAAAATGCCCAGAAAACAGGCTCACAGGATGTCAGGGGTTGAAAGGGACCCAAAGAGATCATCCAGTACAACCCCCCTGCCAGAGCAGGACCAGACAATCTAGCTCAGGTCACACAGGAACACATCCAGACAGGCCTTGAAAGTCTTCAGAGAAGGAGACTCCACAACCTCTTTGGGGAGCCTGTGCCAGTGCTCTGGGACCCTTACAGCAAAGTTCCCCCTTGTGTTGAGCTGGAACCTCCTGTGCTGCAGCTTCCATCCATTGCTCCTTGCCCTATCCCAGGGATCAAGTGAGCAGAGCCTGTCCCCCTCTCCTGACCCCAGGCCTCAGATATTTATAAACATTTATCAAATCCTCTCTCAGTCTTCTCTTCTCCAGACTAAGCAGCCCTAGGTCCCTCAGCCTCTCCTCATCAGACTGCTGCAGCCCCTTCATCATCCTTTTAGTCCTCCACTGGACCTTCTCCAGCAGATCCCTGTCCCTCTTAAACTGGGGAGCCCAAAGCTGAATGCAGTGCTCAAGAAGGGGTCTCAGCAGGGCAGAGCAGAGGGAGGGGAGAACCTCCCTCGATCTGCTGGACACATTCTTCTTAATGCACCCCAGGATCCCATTGGCCTTCTTGGCCACCAGGGCACATTGCTGTCCCACGAATAACTTTTTATCCACCAGACTCCACTTGAAGGTAGAAAGGCTAACTCTAAATACTACTGTGAATAGCAGACACATTGCTGGTGGCTCTAATTTTCCACCTGTAAATGACACAGTCACTTTTGCAGGTTACGATTTGATCCTAGAATCTCAAATTTCTTGACCAGACTCCTGAGTCTGTGTCTCCATCAGGGAAGCTGCACTTCAGAGCATCTGGTCCAACCTGGTTTCTGAGTGTGTCCACTGCAATTTTCCCTGGGATTTCATTTGGATATTACCAGAGTTTTATTACACTGACATATATCCCAGGGTGCTAGGATAAAACAAATCCTGAGGTGGATCCCACCTGTGCCAGCTCCATGCTTTCAAAGCGAAGTGCTGCTAAGGTGGCTGCTTTTGGGTACCAGCCTCAAACACAGCTTGGTCATTTCAGTTTATTGCACTGAATATTTCACTTTGCAAATTTCACTTCCTTCTGCTTCTCTCCACTTTGCTCCCCAGTTTTGCTCCCAAGCTGTCTCCCTGAAGACTTGCATTACCCTTACACTCGGCCTCATGCTTGTGCTAGCTGTCCTCTGCCTTATCTTCCTCATAGTTCAGTGTTTTCTTGTGAATCCTCCTCAACTGGTCTGTACCTGCCTTGTGCCTCCAGGAACTTCTGCCAGTACAGTTCTTGAAAATGTGGTGCTTGCCTCCATCTGGTTACCAGCTGATCTGCTCACTACACACATTTCCTGCACCTCTTCTCAGCTGGTCACATCTCTGAGAATGAAGGGAAAAGAAATGATTGCTACAAGGCACAGGGTAGTTGGTTGTCTTCCATCCAGCGTTAACAACCCACACATTGACCATGGTAAAATGTGACTGTAATGGTTGAAAACTAAATTTTTAAGTGCTAGGGGTTTTATTTTGATGAATCAACGTTATTTTCTTCCTTGAGCACTACCACTCTAGAAACATAACAATAAAATTAAATATTTATACCTGTAAATTATAGTAAACAGTGACCAGAATCAGTAGTGTCTGCTGCTGGTTCTGTGTGAACTGCAGATCACAGGATGTTAGGGGTGAAAGGGACCCAAAGGGACCTTTGAGTCCAACCCCCTGCCAGAGCAGGACCAGGTAATCTATCTCAGGTCACACAGAAACACATCCAGACAGGCCTTGAAAGTCTCCAGAGGAGGAGACTCCACAACCTCTCTGGGGAGCCTCTTCCAATGCTCTGTGACCATTACAGCAAAGTTCTCCCCTTGTGTTGAGCTGGAACCTCCTGTGCTGCAGCTTCCATCCATTGCTCCTTGTCCTATCCCAGGCAGCAAGTGAGCAGAGCCTGTGTGTCCCCCCCCCCCTTTCTGGCCCCCAGCCCTCAGATATTTATAAAGATTTATTAAATCTCCTCTCAGTCTTCTCCAGACTAAGCAGCCCCAGGTCCCTCAGCCTCTCCTCACCAAGGCAGTGGTCCAGTCCCTTAATCGTGCTTTCAGCCCTCCACTGGACTCTCTCCAGCAGAACCCTGTCCCTCTTAAACTGGGGAGCCCAGAACTGAACCCAGTACTCAAGATGGGGTCTCAGAAGGGCAGAGTAGAGGCAGAGGAGAACCTCCCACCACCACATCTGCCAAACACTGGATGAGACTAGTGCTCTTTTGCAACCTGGAACTTCCAAGGGATGCTCTGATGGAGTCTGCAGGTGTCCTACAGTCTCTCCACAACTAGATCTACAGCACTCAGCTGGTGATTGCTGAAGGAAATGCTGCCTGCAAGTGCAGTGTGGTGATGCCCAAGAGATCCCCTATAGCTGCAAGCAGCTCTGGAGAGGAGCTTGATGTTGGTTTCAAGTCTCTACCACTGAAGCTGACAGCATCCCCCAAGCTGTGTTTAAATGGCTCCTTAAGTGTTTTATTATTACACTTTTCTGCATCTCTTAATGAAATTGAAAGGTGACCCTTGGACTTCCTTTGACACCCCAGGCTTTGGCTATTCAGTCCCAAAACTCCCTCCTGCTGATGGACTTCAACAGCAATAATGCTGTGGGATTCAGTGGAGATGCAGCTGCTGTAAACGACAAGGGCAGTCAGTGTGGGATAAAGATTTAAGAAGGATTTGCTCATTTCAGAACAAGTGATAGACTGCTCCATTGCTGGGATCATGCCATCCCAGGGTACAGCAAAGACTGACTCTGCAGAAGTACCCATGATGGATGATAATGAATGCTTCTTTGCATAAGATTTTCATTTTCTGGAGAGAAACATTTATTATTGCTGAGTGATAGTGTGCTCTTTGATTTTTTCATCTGCTATTTCCTGATCCAGTGATAAATCTTAGCCATTCAAGTTCTAGCTGTTCTTAATTATCTAAATGATCCTTTTCAAAGTTGACTGGCAAAGACAATGGGCTGGGCAGCCTGGCCCATCAGATCTGCTAAAAGTCTGGTCCAAGAGGGGAAAAAAAAAAAAAAAAAAGGCAAAGGAAAGAGAGGAAAGCAGAGTGGATGCAACCTGTCAGCTCTTGAAATGAATATATGGGCTTCAAGATGACTTAGAGGATTGCTTCCTTTAGATCTTGACATAGATTCCTCCCTTACCTTCCATATTCCAGGCTCCTGGGGTTAGCTGACTTGGTAAGGTCAGCTGAATTCCTAAAGGGTGCAAGGTTGAGCCAGGACAACTTCCACATATGGATTACTGGGTCCAGTTCTGGGCTCCCCAGCTCCAGAGAGACAGAGTCCAACCAGAAATAGTCCAACAGAGGCTACAAAGATGCTGAGGGGCCTGGAGCATCTCTGTGAGGAGGAAAGGCTGAGAGCCCTTGGGCTGTTTGGCCTGGAGAAGAGCTGCCTGAGAGGGGATCTGACCAATGCTCAGCAAGAGCTAAACAGTTGGGAGGGTGGGGAGTAGGGAGAGGATGCAGCCAGACTCTCTTCAGTGGTGTCCAGTGACAGGACAAGGGGCAACAGGCACAAATCCAGAAGGTTCCATCGAAACATGAAGAGAAGCTTTGGTCCATGAGGGTGCACCTGTTGTCCCTTGTCCTATCATTGCACATCACTGAGAAGAGCCTAGCTCTGTGCTTCTGACCCCCAGCCTTCACATCTTTATAAACATGGATAAGGTCACCCTTCAGTCCTCTTCTGCAAGCTAAAGAACTCCAGCTCCCTAACCCTTTCCTCAGCAGGGAGAAGTTCCACTCCCTTCATCTTTCTTGCTTTGTACTGGACTCTTTCAAGCAGTTCCTTGAGGTCCTTCTTGAATAAATGGTCCACAACAGGACACCATATTCCAGATGCAGCCTTGCCAGGGCAGAGTAGAGGGGGAGGAGAACCTCTCTTGACCTACTAACCACAGCCCTTCTAATAAACCCCAGGGTACCATTTGCCTTCTTGGTCATAAGGGAACATTGCTGCCCCTGATCATCCTTCTACCTACCAGGACCCCCAGGTCCCTCTCTTCTGTGCTGCTCTCCAGAAGGTTAGTCCCCAACCTATGCTGGTCCGTAAGGTTATTCTTTCCCAGATGCAAGACTCACCCTTGTCGGATTTAATTCGATTTCTTCCTGTCCCTCTGTCCAGGTCCCACTGTATGGCAGTACAGCCTTTAGTGTGTCAGCTACTCCCCTCCCAGTTCTGTGTCATCAGCACACAGTGAACTCTGCTCCTTCAGCCAGGTCTTTAAATCACAAGATTTGGAAAACAAACAAAATGCCATTAAGAATTTTTATTCTACCTTTTGGTTTGTAATCTTCTTACTCTTATGTGTGAGATTATTCTTCCATTTGAAATGGATCTTAACTGCATGCTCCTCTGATGGAGAGTGGGATAATCCTTCCTGAGAGAAGTTACCATGCATTAATTGCTTGTCTTGACTCCTTCCTCTTATTCTCACATCACCCTTTTTTTTTTTTTTTTTTTTTTTTTTTTTTTTTTTTTTTTTTTTTGCTTTCCATTGGGTTATAAGGAAAAATGTAAA
>VWYK01082084.1:0-12809 GCA_013399775.1 Semnornis frantzii | reverse complement strand
CAGTGAGGGTGGTGAGACACTGGCACAGGTTGCCCAGGGAGGTTGTGGCAGCTCCCTCCCTGGAGGTGTTCAAGGCCAGGTTGGATGGGGCCTTGAGTGCCCTGTGCTAGTGGGAGGTGTCCCTGCCTATGGCAGGGGGTTGGAACTGGATGATCCTTGAGCTCCCTTCCAACCTTACCATTCTATGATTTATGGTTCTATGATTCCATGATCAGCAAGTCCAACCATCGACCCAGCACCATCATGGGCACTAAACCACATCCCAGAATGCCATAACCACAGATTTCTTTTACACCTTCCAGGATGATAACTCCACCACCTCCTTGGGCAGCCTGGTGCATCCCTTATGTTCGTTAGCAGGGATACAGGGAAACTGGTTTAGTTGGGGTGTCCTCAACAAATAAACACACTCTGCTGATTGCAGGGGTTAAATATCTGGGACAGGGCTTAGCACTGCCATGCTCTTAACTCCTGGCACCCAAAGTGGTTTTCTTACACCTACTCTGGACCTCTCCTTTCTATG
Source organism: Semnornis frantzii (assembly GCA_013399775.1). NCBI lineage: Eukaryota > Metazoa > Chordata > Aves > Piciformes > Ramphastidae > Semnornis > Semnornis frantzii. Next base: position 12,286 of record VWYK01082084.1, on the reverse strand, counting down.
CTGCATTGCGCCAATTAGAGAGACCTTCAGTGTCTTTCGAGAAGGGTTTTCAGAGCTCCTCTGAATTCTGCCAGGAGAAAGCTCAGGCTGCAGGCACTAAAACCCCAGACTTCCAATTGCTGCTGATCCTTGCACTGGTCTAAAATGAGCTGAGGGATGACAGGAGCCTCAGGGGGGAAGACACAGTGACTTGCAGGATTGAGTCAAGTCCTGGTGACATCTCTGCTGTCCTTCTCCTCCTTCTCCTGCAATGTGCTGCTGCTAACATTTTTTTACTTGACAAGTTGCTGTGCTCCTTCTTGGACATTTTCATCTTGTGCCCTGACTTGGTCTGGTGGGATTAGGGCTAAGAGATTCCCTTAACATAGGGAACACAGGGAGTTATTTGGCTTATAAACACTCAAAAAGCAAATGCAGAAGGGCTGTGAAATCCCTTTCGAGCCACAGATTTGGGTGTGTAGTGATGGGAGTTTGGAACAAACATCCCCAAAATTGCTTCTTTGGTGCTTCTTGCTGTGTCCTGCCCAGCTGGTGAAGGCTGTCCATGAGCAGAGGGAGGTGTATGCTGTGCTGATGTTTTTTATTTGGGGGATGGTCAACTTTGTGTCTCCCTGTTATTGTTTGATGTGTTGGATGTTGGTCTTGGGGAGGTAGCTGAAGCTGTCATTGTGATACAGGTGATGGTAGCTTGTGAGAGGAAGCAGCACCTCTGGTGATTGCTGCTTTCCTGAACCAGGTTGCTAATGCAGACTGTGGAGGATGTGCTGGGTGTTTTGGAAGATGTTTCATGGCCACAGGACCAACTGCTTGCTCAGGACAAAATTCCTTTGTTCATGGTGCGGAGCTGCAGGTGCAGGTTGGTAGTTGGTAAGCAGATATTCTGAGACCCATTCAGGATTAGCAGAGGGCATCTCCAAGAGGTGTTCATCCCAACTTGTGCCAGATGGTGAAGACAATTAGGAGAATCATAGACTCATAGAATTGTTTTGGTTGGAAAAGGCCTCTGAGGTTGAGTCCAACCATGGAAAGAACTCCCTGCTCCAGGAGGATCTTAGACCACTGTCATTGATGCAATCGATGTGCTGCTAGAAAACTCAGCTGGAAGGCCCAATCTGACTTTTAAGGGGGTAATGCCACCCAACAATGATGGCAGCACAAGTTAAAACCCCTATGTCCTGCCTGCCAAAGCAGTAGCTTGATGTGTTGTCAGTCCAGCAAGCAGCCAGTCTCAAATGGGTGAATAAATTCTCGACGGTGTCCTCCTCTCTTTTAATGAACACCTGGTTGGGCAGTCAGCTCTCCTCATTCTCACTCAGAGCTTCAACTTCCCTTCCTCCAGAGGTGTCAGCCCCTCTGGATAATGTGCCCTGACAGCTCCTCTTAGCAGAGCTTTCAGGGTTGGTGTGCAGAGCTCTGTGGAAATGGAAGAAAATCCACCTTGTAAGTGCTTCTGTGAGCTGAAACAAACCGCAGTGAGCAACCAACCCCAGCATCTGCTGCCGTCCCCTGAAGCTGAGCAAAACCTCAAGAAGCTGACAAACATGTGGCTGAGCTCTGGGATTTTTCTTCTCTTCTCCCTCCTTCTCTTTTCCCCTCCTCCAGTTGTGAAAAATGAATGGTGCAGGAGGTATTTTACTGGGAGGAAATTGGGTAATCTGCCAGAGAAGCGGTGGGCAGAGAGGAGTGTGATAGCATCTTGTAATTTCTTAACCTACCTCCAAGTCCTTCAGCCCTCCCAGGGCAGAGAAATGTGCTGGAGAACTGGGAAACCCTCATGCTCCCCACTGTGGGCATGAATCCTGCACTGGGATGAGGCACTTTTGTTTTCTGCTGGTTTCTTCCCTCCACATCCTCCCCATTTTTCCTTCTGTTTTCTCTCCTTTCCGTCTCCTTCTGCATCCAAGGCTCTTTGCTGTCATCCATCTCTCTCCTGTCCACATACAGAGTTTGTCCTTTCTACTGTCCAAGCCTTGGGAGCTTCTTTTGGTTGTAATTAAGATTGAGTGAAGGCAACAAAATGATCTATAAGGGGCAGCATCCAGCAGTGGGCTGCTGGGGCAGCTACTTTGTGCCCATGCTGAGGAGCTGAGTGTGTTCCATTTCTTTCTTCCTTCCTTTTTTTTTTATGCCTTATAATTTCATCTACTGCTTCAGGATAATAGAATTTACTTTGTTTTTAATACAAGGGCCACATAAGCTACCATCTGTAATATTTTGTAGGCCCTGACATAAATTTCCATTATGGTGCTTATTAAAACCTCTCTTTATTGCCCTGAATGTCCACAGTGCTCTGCAAATTTGTTCTATTTTTTTTATTTTATTTTTTTTATTTTTTCCCCCATTGCCTTGGGATTTATGCCAGCCAGGAGGTTTTTGGGAGGGTGATGCTTGAAGGCAGAGAACATTTTTTTTTTCCTTTTTCCTCTCTCTTTTTTTTTTTTCCCTTGCTATTTTTTTTTATCAGTGAAGTTCATGTCCCTTGTAGGGGCTCCCAGACCACCTCAGCACGAATAAGCAGAGGGCAGCAAGTCCTGCTGGGATCACACAGCCATGAAATACGCCAGGATTAAAAGCTGGGAAAAAAGCTTTTTATGAAATGTGTGTCTGTGTTTCTCTCCTTACCCTGCCCTCCCCCTCCAAAATCAAAACAGACTTCCAGCAAATGCTGTTTTATCAGAGCAGGGCTTTTCCTAGAAGAAACCTTTTTTATTCTGCTTCGTGTTTGTGCACTGTCTAGCCTCACAAGATCCTGTTCTCCATGTGTTCATAGGCATCCTTCTAATAACCATGATTAATAATGAATGACAAGCATTAAATCACTTTAAATATCTACGAGCAGCACGGTGGAGACCCTTTCCTTCCCAGCACTGCTAACACCATCCAGCTATGGATAAGCAGGTTGCTGTCTCCTGTGGCACAGCCACAAAAGGGGGAACCTTGTAGAGAATGGGGGCAATTTATCTGCTTTCTGCTTTATTTAGCAGGCTGCCTGGAAACATGGGGTGTGAATCAGGAGAGGGATTCCCTCGCTGGCTCTGAGGGTTGGGGGTGTGCTGCTCGATCACGGTGCTGTTGGAGATGATAGGAGGCAGCAGCTGCTCTGCCTTTGCAGGTTTCAGGAGGGTGAAGCTGGTTTTATGGCAGCTTTATGCCTGGAGAGCAGGTTTCCTGTGGGCAGAAATAATCCAGATTATAAGGAGCTGCTGTGCTTGTGTAGGATGTTGAACTGCTGCCCAGGAAAGCCTCTGTGACCGTGAACTTTGTATCCGATTAGGGGATGTGCTGAATTAGGGCTCAAATAAGTCCCCTGCCATAGTCCCTGTCTCCTGCTCTGATGAAGGAGCAGTTCACTATGGCAGGAGTCAAGGGATCACAGGGGATCATAGGATATTAGGAGTTGGAAGGGGCCTCCATGGATCCCTTATAGTCCAACCCTCCCTGCCAGAGCAGGACCATAGAATCTGGTGCAGGTCACACAGGGAGGCATCCAGACAGGTCTTGAAAGTTTCCAGAGGTGCTTCAGCCCTGTCCAGTATCACCTCTGCTCCAAAAAAAATAGGGGCTTGGAGCATCTCTGTGAGGAGGAGAGGCTGAGAGACCTGGGACTGTTTAGCAAGAGCTAAAGGGTGGAGGTCATGAGAATGGGGCTGGGCTCTTGTCAGTGGTGCCCAGTGACAGGGCAGTGGACACAAACTAGAACCCAGGAGGCTTCACTTGACCTTAAAGAGAAACTTTGATATGAGGATGCTGGACAGGTCCTGAACAGGCTGCCTAGAGAGGTTGTGGAGTCTCCTCCTCTGGAGAGGTTTCAAACCCACCTGGACAGTGTGATCCTGGGCAACCTGTTCTGGGTGAATCTGCTCTGGCAGAGCTGTTGGACTAGACAAATTCCCAGGGTCTCTTCTAACCCTTCTGTTCTGTGATTCCATTAGCATTGGCCCATGCCTCCTGCTATTAGGCCATAAAACCACTCCTATTGATGGCAACAGGATGCAGGACAGTTGTCAGCAGAGCTGTGGGAATCATAGAATGGTCTGGGTTAGAAGGGACCTTGAAAGTTCATCTAATCCAAACCCCTTGCAGTGAGCAGGGACATCAGTTGGGTTGCCCAGAGCCTCACCCAGTCTGACCTGGAATATTTCTGAGGACCCCTCAAAGGTTAGAGTAGCCAAAAGGAGAATTTGTGCTGGTTCTCACCCAGGATGAGGTATCCCAGTGCTGGGAGGTGGGGGTGAGGTGCCTCCCAACCCTCCCAAACTACCTGTACCCATCATAAAAGCCAGTGCAGGATGAAGCAAATGTTCCCCAGATGTGCCCATGCCAGCCCTTCACTGGAAGGTAGCAAAGGGGAAAAGGATTTGGGGGTCCTTCCTGATGGGAAGGTGCCCATGAGCCAGCAATGTGCTCTGGTGGCCAGGAGGGGCAATGCCAGTCTGGGGTGGATTAGAAGGGCTGTGGCTAATAGGTCGAAAGAGGTTCTCCTGCCCCTCAGCTCTGCCCTGATGAGGCCACATCTGGAGTCCTGTGTCCAGCTCTGGGCCCCCAGTTCAAGAGGGACATAGAACTGCTGGAGAGAGTCCAAGTGCAGAGCCTCAAAGATGCTGAAGGGAATGGAACAGCTCTGGTAGGAGGAGAGCCTGAGGGAACTGAGGCTGGGAGCTTGGAGAAGAGGAGCTGAGAGGTGACCTCAGCAATGTTTGTAAAGATGTGCAGGTGAGTGGCAGGAGGCTGGAGCCAGGCTCTGCTGGGTGCTGCCCACTGACAGGACAAGGGGCACTGAGTGGAAGCTGAGGCAGAGGAACTTTCATGGAAACATGAGGAGGAATTTTTTTCCCTGTGAGGGTGACAGAGCCCTGGAACAGGCTGCCCAGGGGGTTTGTGGAGTCTCCCTCTCTGGAGATACTCAGAACCTGCCTGGCTGTGTTCCTGTGTGATCTGCTCTGGGTGATCCTGCTCTGGCAGGGGGATTGAACTGGTTGAGTTTTGGAGGTCCCTTCCAGCCTCTGACATTCTGTGACTCTGTGGTTAGAGAAGCACAAGCAAGAGGAGGATTTGTTCTCCTGAGCTACTGGGGAGGCAGAGCTGTTCCCGTGGCTGAAGGCAGTGGCTGGGATTTTCCACTGCCCTGCACCTTGTCTCTCTCACTCCTGTCATCACGCTCGCTTGGTCTCAGCATCCTGCTGAAGTTCAGAGGAGGCTTTCAGAGACAAATGGTGCCCAGATGCTCAACTCGAGGTGGCTTTTGGAGGTGTCTCCACGCCACGTGTGCCTGGGGGAATAGCAAAGTGACTGCACGGGGCGGGAGATGGTAAAAATAAGAAGCTGTTGTTTATAGATGCTCAGTGAAGTAGAATGAAATGAAAAGCTTGTCCTGCTGGGATGAATTCCCCTGGTCAGCCTTTCTGACCACTAGCAGTAGCTGAAGTGGGGCAGAAGGAGAAATGCTGAAGCGTGCTTAGGTAATGGTGAGTGAAGGGCAGGTGGAGAGAAGGGAAGTGGATAAATTATTTAAGGTGTGATCATTAGAGCAGCCAGGGGGGAGCAAATGTGTTGGGGTTTTGCTTCGCTTGCAATATTGAAAACAGGGAGAAAAAAAAATCATTTTGGATCAAGTTGGAATGAAGCCTTCACTGGCAGCTGAAAGAAAATGGATGATGTAGAGTTGGCTGATCCTCATTCAGTGAGAACAGAGAAAAGCTTTGCTTGAGCATTTTTGTAGTGAGACAGGCCAGGAGGCCAAGACAGCAGCAAAGCCCTTTTGAGATCATGTCTGTTCCTGGCACTGCTCTGGGTCTGGAGAACCACAAAGAGCTCTTAGAATCCTAGAATCACAGGAAGTTTCAAGTTAGAAAAGCCCCTCACCAAGTCCAACCATTATCCCTACTCTGCAAGGTGCACCCTAAGCCATATTCCTAAGCACCACATCCAAATGACTTTTAAACACATCCAGGGTTGGTGACTCCACCACCTCCCTGGCCAGCTCATTCCAGTGTCTGTCCACTCTTGCTGGGAAGAATTGTTTCCTAATGTCCAGTCTAATCCTACCCAATGGCAGCTTGAGGCCATTCCCTCTTGTTCTGTCACTATTTAGTTGTGACAAGAGACCAGCACCAACCTCTCCACAACCTCCTTTCAGGTAGCTGCAGACAGCAATGAAGTCTCCCCTCCTGTTTCCCAAACTAACCATCCCCAGCTCCTTCAGTCACTCCTCCTCACATTTTTTCTCCAGGTCCTTCCCCAGCTTTGTTGCCCTCCTCTGCACTCACTCCAGAGCCCTGAAGCTGGATGGTGGTTTGGGTTGGAGAGGATCTTAAAGCTCATCCACTTCCAACCCTCCTGCCATAGGCAGGGACACTTTCCATGAGAGCAGGTTGCTCAAGGCCTCATGCAGCTTGACCCTTAACAGGTTGCCTAGGAAGATTGTGGTTGCCCCCACCCTGGAGGTGTTCAAAGCCAGGTTGGATGAACTCTTGAGTAAACTCAACTAGTGGGAGGTGTCCCTGCCCACAGCATGGGGGTTGGAACTGGACGAGCTCTATGATCCCTCCCAACCCAAACCATTCTGGGATTCTATGAATCTTCTGCAGCTCTCTCCTGAACACCACGAGATGCTTCTTCCCCATAACCTGTCAAAGGCCATCCTGCAGGCTCTGGACAAGTGCTTTTATATTCTTTTAAGATTTCCAGAGGCACTCTTGGAGGGCCGTTAAGACCTTCAGCTGGTGATAATTGGATTTGTAAGACAGTGCAACATGTGATAAAGTGCTCTTGTTGGACAGGATCCCAGTTTTCTTCTATCATTCCTATTAATGTGATAAATGTCTCTGTCTCAGCTGATAGGGCCGTGTTGGATAATAAGATTGGAATCAGCTTTGATTTCTCCAGCTCAGTTCTGCGTCACAGCTCAGCAAGAGAGAGAGAGACCTGGCAGAGGTGGCCATGGATGGGGCAGGGGTGTATATGCCTCCACACCATGCCATTTCCTAGCTGGCAGGGCAGAGGATGAGGAGATGGGTCCAAGGTGGTGACTGCAAGCTTTCAAGCCACTCAGCATGGAGTGGATGAGGAAGGTGGCCTTGGAGGAGCTGGAGCATGGAGTGTTGGATGTGGCAAGCGATGAAAGCTCTCCTAATTGAAGCTGATGGCAAATGAATGCAGGAGGACAGCTGGAAAGCACAGGAACAATTTGGAACTGAGGAGCTGTGAAATTGGACCCATGGACCGCAGCTGGGGCTGGAGGAGTATAGCAGGGTCAGGGGAGGAAGTAGGGCCAGGAGAAGGCCACTGTGGCTACTGCTCCCCATATGTCTTGATGTAGCATAGACTATAAGAGGTCCTACTTATTCTGCTCCTTGGCAGTTATGTAGCTAACCAGGTCCTTGGCTATGGGGTGAGTAGAGGGAGAGGTGGCATTTGGGTAGCTCAACTTGCTCCACCTCCTTTGCAATGCTGCTGGTAGCCAAGAGGGGCAAAGGCTTTTCATGACAGGTAAGAATGATAAGGTTGGAAGGGACCTCAATGCTCAGCCACTTCCAACCCCCTGCCATAGGCAGGGACACCTCCCACTAGCACAGGTCACTCAAGGCCTCCTCCAGCCTGGCCTTGAACACCTCCAGGCAGGGAGCAGCCACAACCTCCCTGGGCAACCTGTGCCAGTGTCTCACCACCCTCACTGCAAACAACTTCCTCCTCACATCCACGTTCAATCTCCCCTCTGCCACTTCAAACCCATTCCCCTTGTCCTGGCATTCCCAGACCTTGGCAATTGTCCCTCCCCAGCCTTCCTGCAGGCTCCCTCAGATCCTGGAAGGTTACTATAAGGTGGGGTGTGCATGAAGTCATCTGGGGTGAGAAAGTGGGACAGGGTGAGAGGGCTTCCATCCTAACCCCCAATCTGTCCAAGAAGTAATGGTCTGGAAAAGAGAAGCCTGAGAAAGATCTCATCAGTGCTGATCAATACTTAAAGGGTGGATGTCAGGAGGTTGGGACCAGGCTCTGTGTTGCTCAGTGACAGGGCAAGGGCTATCAGGCACAAACCTGAACATGAGAAGTTCCATCCAAAGATGAGGAGGAAATTCTTTACTTTGAAGCTGCCCAGAGAGGTTGTGGAGTCTCCATCTCTGGAGCCAATCTAAACCCTCCTGGACATCTTCCTGTGTTACCTTCTCTAGGTGACCCTGTTTTGGCAGGGGGGTTGGACAGGATGATCTCCAGAGGTCTCTTCCAACCCCTCCCATTCTGTGATTGTGTGTTAGCCTTGTTCTTTGTGTGAATATAAGAGACTTCTTCCATCAAATACTCTGCTAGTCAGGGATGTTTTTTACCCCTGTCCATCTCTTTGTGCCTGCCCTCTTTGAGCTCTGCTGTGGCTGTTGGTTGGGAATGGGATGTGTGTGTGCTGCAGGGGAGGGAGCTGCAGCAGCACTCCAGTGGGCATTGCACCGTGGGTGAGCAGTAAGTAGCTGTGACACTCTGCTGGCGTTGGCTGCTTTGGGGTTTGTAGGACCCATGCTTTTTCTTGCTAAAGAAATGCCAAATTAAGCCTCCTTCCTCTGCAAGGATGGTTTGAAGAGGCAGCTGGAGGCACCAGCCTTTGAAATTAGGTGGCAAACTGAGCCACTGTCTCTTTCTGCTTAATATTTTGTGCAAAACGAGAGCAGCGGAAGGAGGATGCTGTGTCCAGCCTCCTGCCTGCCCCTCACAGAGCAGTTAGCCCTGTTGCCAGCCACCTGTGGGGCCAGAGAGCTGCTCAAGGTCCTCCCAGCATTACTGGGCTTTGGCATGGAGGTAGCTAACAAAAAAAAAAAAAAAAGCAAATCATTAACCCTCCCCACCCCCAAAAAAAAACCCACCACATTTAAAGTCAGCTGCATGAGCCTTGCTGGCCCTGCGAGCAGAAATCACGGCTGAAGCACAGGGAGGCTACTGCAGTGATCATCACCAGCATCATTATCCTCAGGTACCCTTACTTAGAGCCCAGCTGTTTGCTGCACTCAAAGGGAAAGAGGAGCACACACTGTTCAAACAGCCAGGCAAAGTACCCTGAGCCTGCTGAGTCCCCGTTTTGTAAATGTTATTTCCAATCTTCATTGACTTCCCGGCGTGTCCTTTCCACTAGCACTGATTGCCTGCCTCTCCTGCTTGGGGTTTTGTCCTCTCTCTTGATTGCTCTGAGCTACACAAGGAAAGGGGAGGCCAGCAGGTAGCCAACAAAATCAAAATTAAAAATAATAATAATAATAAATTATAATAATAAAAAGAAACCCCAAACCAAACCCTGAACCCACACAGATTCGGAGCTCTTAAATGATCTGCCTCATACCATTCCCCAGCTTGGAAATGATGTACTTGGAAGCACTCAAACCAAAGCTGAGTGGGTTTAGGAAGGGTTGCAGAGTGGGGGAATTGAGGCAAACTGGTCACAGAGGGATTTTGGGGGCAAGCTGTAGCTGGTGGGTTTGCTTTAGTGCTGGGGCAAACCTGGGGAGGGTTGCAAAGGCTGCAGGAGCTGTTAAGGAGAAGTGAGATGTTTGACAGCATCAGTGTGGCCTGATGTGTGTTGTGGTAGGAGATGAAAAGACCAGGAGGAGGAAGCTTTGCCTTCTCCTCCTCATCTTGTTGAAGCTCTACCCCTTAGATACAGCTGCATATTCCTGGGGCCATAGACTTGGTTTGGCTGGAAGAGATCCTTAAATCCAACTGTTAACCCAACACCAACAGGTCACCACTAAACCACGTCCCTCAGCAATACAACTCCACAGCTTTCTAATACCTCCAAGGATGGGGACACCACCACTGCCCTGAGCAGCTGGGGCCAGGGCTTGACAACCCTTTGGGGGAAGAAATTGTTCCTCATGCCCACCCTAAACCTTCCCTGCTGCAACATGAAGCTGTTTCCTCTCATCCTGTCAAGCAGTGGAACAGGCTGCCCAGGGAGGTGGTGGAGTCACCATTCCTGAAGGTGTCTAAAAGCCACATGGATGTGGTGCTGAGGGACATGGTTTAGTGGCAGTGGCTTAGGATAGTGCTGGGCTTGTGAGCTCTACATGAGTGGTTGCACTTGAGGTTGAAAGAGACCTTTGAGACCACCAACAGTTCCATGATTCTAGGATTCCTTGACCAGTAAACCATGTCCTGAAGGCTGGGTTTCACCTGTCACACAGTAACAGTTCTTTGACACCATGAAAGGGCAACCAAGAGGTATTGGAGCTGAGTTCTGTGATGGATTTTTCTTGCTTGTATTTGGACCCAGCTGTGAGCAGGCAAGGCAGCAGCAGCCCCATCAGCTGCCTTGTGCTGTGGCTGAGGAGAACCAACCCCAGGTCTCTTATCAAGGCAGAGCTTTATCTCCATTGTTCCCTGCTCTGCTCATTCCTCACTGTCAGCTGTGGCAGTTTTTGCTTGGGGAACAAGTGTCAAGAATACTCCAGAACTGTGTTCTGCAAGGACAAGAGATCCCAGAGCAGAATCAAGAAGCAGCTGCTCTCCTTATTACACTTGGCCTTGGACCCAGCCTGTCCATCAGCACCGTGTCAGCACACTGACACCTTGTGTAGCAGAGCAATCCTGCTGGGTGCCAGCAGTGTTGGACAAGCAGAGGGATGCTGCCCTGCTCTACCTTCCCTAGCAGCTGATAGCAGCAGAGATACCACGGCCTAGAGCTCTCCAGCTCTAGCTAAAGGCCAGACAGAGAAGAGGTGCTCAGAGGATGTGAACTCTCTCTGCTGCTCACCAGATGCTTTCAAGCTTTGCTCCTGCCCTTCCTTATTTGCAGTGTCTTCCACACAGCCCTTCCATTACCTTGCTGTGTTCTGCAAGGCTGCAGATGCCTGCAGTCCTCTCAGGGAATTCCCTGTCTGAGGATCATAGGATCATTTAGGTTGGAAAAGGCCTTTAAGGTCACCCAGTACATCCATTCTCTCTGTTACAAAGTCAGGTGTGAAACCATGTCCCTCAGCACCACATCTCTGCATCTTTTCAACACCTCCAGGGATGGAGATTCAACCACCTCCCTGGATAGCCTGTTCCAGCCTTTGAGAACCCTTTCAGTGAAGAAGTTTTTCATGATATCCAACCTAAACCTTCCCTGGTGCAACTCTTGTCCTGTCACTTGTTACTAAGGAAAAGAGCCCAACCCCCACCTCACTGCAACCCCCTCTCAGGGAGTTGTAGAGAGCAATGAGGTCTCCTCTCAGACTCCTCTGCTCCAGGCTAGACACCCTCAGTTCCCCCTCACCAGCTCTGCTCTCCAGACCCTTTCCCAGCTTCATTGCCCGTCCCTGAACACACTCTAGCACTTGAGATTCTGGGTAGCTTGGTGAATGGCCTCTCCTCTAAGCACCCATCCTCTGCCATCCTCTATTTTAAGTTTGGTTTGGTTTTTTTTTTGGTAGTCTATTGTGTTTTATTGCAGGCCTAGAGTGAAGGAGGTCTCCTTCATGTAGCACAGTGCAGTCTTTTTTATCATTATTATCATTACCTTCATCATCATTATTATTATTAAGTGTAGGATTTTTAATCTTGAGAGAAGGAATATTTATAATTTACCACCTAGGGCTCAGTAATTAATATTTGTGTAGAGCTCTCAGCGATGCCTTGGATGTGAGATGTATTGTATAAATAAAGAGAGTCTTGCAAGCAGCAAGGGAAGAGGGGAAGCAAAAAGAAAAGGATGATTCTTTGATTTCCTGGGAGGAGGTAGAGCTCTGAGATGATTCCAAGTCCTCAGCACACAGAGGAACCATGAAGAAAACCAAACCGAGATGCTGTGACCTGCTAGAAAGCAGCTCTGTGGAGAAGGATCTGGGAATGCTGGTGGAGAACAAGTTCAGCATGAGCCAACAATGTGCCCTCATGCCTAAGGAGGCAAATGGTCTTCTGGGGTGTGTTAGGAAAAGCATGGTCAGGAGGTCAGGAGAGGTTCTGCTCTTGTTCTGTTCTGTCCTGGCAAAGCCACATCTGGATTATTGTGTTTAGTTCTGGGCTCCCCAGTTCAAGAGGGACAGGAGACTACTGGAGAGAGACCAGGGGAGGCTACAAAGATGCTGAGGGTCTAGAGCATCTCTGTGACAAGGAGAGGCTGAAGAAGCTGGGGCTGTTTAGCCTGGAGAAAGAGCAGCCTGAGAAGGGATCTTCTCAGTTCTGATCCATTTCTAAAGGATGGAGATCATGAGGACCAAGCTGGACTCTTTTCAGCTCAGAGAGGATGAGGGCCAATCATGGGTGCAAACTAGAGCACAGGAGGTTTCACTTGAAATGAATCCCAGAATCACAACATCACAGAATG
>VWYK01082081.1:0-20935 GCA_013399775.1 Semnornis frantzii | reverse complement strand
CAATGCCCAGTGTGATGCCTACTGTGCCCAGTGTGATGCCCACTGTGCCTGGTGTGATGCCCACTGTGCCCGGCGCAATGCCCAGTGTGATGCCTACTGTGCCCAGTGTGATGCCCACTGTGCCTGGTGTGATGCCCACTGTGCCCGGCACAATGCCCAGTGTGATGCCTACTGTGCCCAGTGTGATGCCCACTGTGCCCGGCGCAATGCCCAGTGTGATGCCCACTTTGCCCAGTGTGATGCCCACTGTGCCCGGCGCAATGCCCAGTGTGATGCCTACTGTGCCCAGTGTGATGCCCACTTTGCCCAGTGTGATGCCCACTGTGCCTGGTGCAATGCCCAGTGTGATGCCTACTGTGCCCAGTGTGATGCCCACTGTGCCCGATGCAATGCCTGGTGTGATGCCCACTGTGCCCGGTGCGATGCCCATTGTGCCCAGCACGATGCCCCATGGTGCTGCACAGCCAAGCAGAGTGCTCCCAGCCAGGCTATAGTGGGAGCTCGGGAGCCAGCAGGGAGGCTGCCAGGCCACCTTACCTCATCAATGGTCCACTTGGCCACTGTAGTTGCCGTGATGCCAGCCACGCCTGGCAGCAGCTTGCAGTGCTGCTCCCAGCAGAGCGCCAGGGAGCGGTCAGGGTGGGCAGAGAGGGCAGACATGAAGAGGGACTGGTGCATGTTGTCTGAAGAAATGGCTGGCAATGGAAAGGGAAGTGTCTCACAGGGCACCACGACTGCCCAGCCCTACCAGCCTGGAGGAGGTTCTCCTATGCAGGGGAGGGCCCAGGGCTGGCAGCAGATGGTCTCGGGGGTCTGGGTAGCAGGATCTAGTGGCTGCGCCCTCAGTGAATGGGGCATGAGGATGCCCCAGAGTTCAGCGTGCTGGGACTGGGGGTGGTGGGGGAAGGAGTTTAGGGACAAGCTTGGCTTTGTCTTTTTGGCACCACCTTCATTTTCTACCCTGAGCTGGCCTTCAGGTTCAACTTGCCCACCAGGATACCATCCCAGACCATGCCAGGTGCTTAACAAAGCCTCTCCCTCACTCCCTGCTCCAGGGAGCCCAGGAAGGCTGCCAGGGACTCTCCCTTGCTTGCTGCTCCAGGGAGCCCAGGAAGGCTGCCAGGGAGAGATCCTCCTCACTGCCCCTGAGCTGGGGCAGGCAGCAGGGCAGCCCAGGGGCACCCCAGCAGCAGCAGGGACAGATGGCAGCCACTGCTCAGGTCCTGTGCTGCTGCAACTACCTGGCACTTCCCACCCACACAGCTGCTTGGGGATGCAGCAGCCACACCAGGAGGCTCAGCATCCCTGGCTGGAGGGGACTCAGCACCCCTGGCTGGAGAGGACCCAGCACCCCTGCCTGAAGAGGACCCAGCAGCCCTGCCTGGAAGGGACCCAGCACCTCTGTCTGAAGAGGACCCAGCACCCCTTGTCTGGAGGGGACCCAGCACCTCTGTCTGAAGGGGACCCAGCACCCTTAGCTGGAGGGGACCCAGTACCCCTGGTTGGAGGGGACCCAGTGGCAGGGGAAATGCACAGCCATAGAGAGAGGATCCTGATCCCCTGCCCTGAAGCACTCAAATATTCACAGCCAGAAACCAAGAGACAGGCAGAGGGAGCTGGCAGAGCTGTGCCAGGAGGCAGGGACATTTCTGGTCAGATGGGCAACTTCAGCAGTGGCTCACAGGCTGCTCCCTGGTGCTAAGGAAGCAAAGGGAGGTCTGCTCCCCCCTGCCCCCACAGCCCCTCGAGGCTGTCATGCCAGAGGGTGGCACTTACTCTGGAAGTCTTCCTGCTGGATCTTCCGGTACTTTGGGGGTCTCCCTCTAAAGAGATAGGAAGACTGATTTCCAACTGGGCTGGGTTGGCCCCAGGGCCCTCCTCCACACTGCACAGAGCAAAGCCTTGGCAGTGGGAGCAGAGATGACCTCTTGGACTCTGACCAAAAGGACTGACAGCTAAAACCGCAAAATACAGGAAGAAGAAAAAAAAAAACAAAGAAACAAAACCAACAGAGAGATGTCCCCCAGAGCTGGAAGGCCAAGTGCCAGCTGCCAGCAGCTGTGCTCCCCCCAGGATCCAGGAGCCTGTCTGGCCAGGGGTGGCAGTTGTGGCACCTATGTGGGCACAGGGCTCACCTCCCGTGGTGCCGAGACTTCTTCCTCTGGGGGAAGCCCATCAGGTTCCTCTTGCGAGCCGAGGCCTCGGTGTCAGACAGGTCAGCCTTGAGCCTGCTCTGGTTCTTCTCTGCCAGGGGGCACCCTGAGAGGCAGTAATGGGCTGTGAACCTGCCAGTCACGTGTCCTGACCCGTCGCACCCAGGCGTGGGGCACTTCCTAGAGAACAGAGGGGAGGCAGGGGTTGGAGCAGGGCAGGTGAGCAGCTGGGGCCAGCCCTCCACCTCTGGGCCACTCTGTATGAATCCCCATCCCTGGAGGGGTGCGAAAGCCTTCCAGATGTGGTGCTCAAGGATGTGGTGCAGTAGTGGCCCTGGTGGGGTTAGATAATGATTGCACTTGCTGATCTTAAAGGTCTCTTCCAATCAGAGTGGGGGACACTGAAGCAAAAGTAGCAGGAAGCACATCCAGAAAAACCAACTCCAGTCTGCAGGGTGCCCTAGTGAGGGTGCCTAGGACAGAGCCTGTAGTTTTGTGACCCTGGAGACTTGGCACTGCCCATTGGCACTGTCCCGTCCCTCAGGGGTCAGTGCTGGCACCAGTGCTGTGTAACATCTTTGTCAGTGCCATGGACAGAGGAATCAGTGCAGCCTCAGCAAGTGTGCAGCTGGCACCAAGCTGTGTGGCACAGTCGACTTGCTAGAGGGCAGGGATCCATCCAGAGGGACCTGCACAGGCTGCAGAGCTGTGCCCAGGCCAACCTCAGGACATTCAACAAGGCCAAGTGTAAGGTCCTGCACCTGGCTAGGCACAATGCCAAGCACAGCTCCAGGCTGAGTAGGGAATGACTGAGAGCAGCCCTGAGGAAAAGGATCTGGGGGTCTGGGATGATGAAAAACTCAAGATGAGGCTGCAGTGTGAGTGCAGCCCAGACANCAGAGGAGGCCCCCAAGATGCTGAGAGGGCTGCAGCAGCTCTGCTGTGAGGACAGGCTGAGAGAGTTGGGGCTCTGCAGCCTGGAGAAGAGAAGGCTTCCAGGAGACCTTGGAGTAGCCTTCCAGGATCTGAAGGGGGCTCCAGGAAGGCTGGAGAGGGCGGACAATTGCCTGGGCTGGGGCAGCTGGGAGCTGCTTGGTACCGCTAGGTAAACATCTGCACCACCTTCTTGCCGCCGCCACAGCTGCCCGGTGCCAGGCAGCACAGAGCCTGGCCCAGCAAGTCACCCACACCCACAGGGCCTCCACCTGCCCTTCCTTACCCTCACGGGCATGCAGACCAGCCTCAGAGTGAGGAACAAGACTCCTGAGCGTGGCCATCACAGAACCCCCCTGGCAGACAGGTCCACCAGACTTGCTCCCTGTGACACCAGCCTGACCTGCTAGGGTTGGCACTGCACTGTGCCTGCCTTTCTCCTCAGGGCTTGCCAGTTCACAACCTGGTCATGCACTGGCACAGGCTGCCCAGGGAGGTGGTGGAGTCCCCAGCCCTGGAGGTGTTCAAGAAAGGAGTGGTCGTGGCACTTGTGGACAGGGTTTAGTGCTGTGGGGGTGCTAGGCCAAAGGCTGGACTGGATTTCAAAGGTCTCCTCCAAGCCAAACAGTTCTGTGACTCTAACCAACAACAAAGTGAGAGGCACCCACAAGGGTCAGAAGGGACATTGCCCTTGAAGCTGGCATCAGCAATGAGCATCCCAGAGGCACTGTGCCCACACAAGCAGATGGCCACACAGGGCACTCCCAGGGGCTCTGGGTGCTGCAGGACAGGGGCAGAGCTCACAGGAGTTGCACTGACCTCAGGCTCTGAGCTGCCCTGGGGGCCTGGCATGAGGAGAGCAGGACTGAGCTAAGCGTGGGGTGGGCACAGGGAAGGGCTGGCTGCTGGTGGAGGTGGCTGGCATGGGCTGGCAGGAAAGCTGTCCCCTTGAGCCACTCTGGGAAGCTCACCTGTGGTGGAAGCTGTACTTGGAGCTCTTGGTGTGAGGGATGCTCTTGCAGCCCAGCGTTGGGCAGCCCCCATGGGCAGAGGAGGTTGCTTCCTTCGGCCCTAGACCGAGAGGAGAGAAAGGAGGTTGTGGAGTCTCCTTCTGCCCTGTCTGCATCTGTCTGGATGTGTTCCTGTGCCACCTGTGCTAGATTCTCTGCTCCTGCTCTGGCAGGGGTTGGACTGGCAGGTCTCCAGAGGTCCCTTCCAACCCCTGACATCTTGGGATGGGATCCTGTGAAGGGAGACTGTCACAGCTGCAGGGGCTCAGGGTGCCCTGCCTGCACCAAACAAGGAGGCCTTTTCCACCTGTCAGCTCCACATGAAAGCCCTTCCCCTCCCTGCCCATCCTCAGCCAGCACCTGCCCTCCCAGCTCTGTGCCTGGGCAGCTGTGGGCAGCTGGGCATGCCTGGAGGCTTTGCCATGAGAGGTGGCCCAGGCCTGTGACTTACTGAGAGGGGGCTGAAGTGGGTGCCCAGTCTTTGAGCACCAGCCTATGGGGTGGATGTCTGGGTGGTCCACGTCGATCCAGAAATCATAGATGTGGCTCCAGCCATCAAAATGGATCTGGGGAGACAAGGGGAGAGAATCATAGAATGGTAAGGTTGGAAGGGACCTCAAAATCATCCAGTTCCAACCCCCTGCCATAGGCAGGGACACCTCCCACTAGTACAGGTCACTCAAGGCCTCATCCAACCTGGCCTTGAACACCTCCAGGGAGGCTGTGGAGCACAGAATCCCCCAATGTGATCTTTGATCTTTGATCACCTTGGGTGATTCTGTGCTCCACAACCTCCCTGGGCAACCTGTGCCAGAGTCTCACCACCCTCACTGTAAACAACTTCCTCCTAACATCCACTTTCAGTCTCCCCTCTGCCACTTCAAACCCATTTCTCCTCATCCTCTCATTCCAAGCCCTTGTCAATAGGCCCTCCTCAGCATTCCTGCAGCCCCCTTCAGATCCCGGAAGGCCACTCCAAGGTCTCCTGGAAGCCTTCTCCTCTCCAGGCTGCACAGCCCCAACTCTCTCAGCCTGTCCTCACAGCAGAGCTGCTGCAGCCCTCTCAGCATCTTGGGGGCCTCCTCTGGACTGGCTCCAACACTTCCATGTCCTTCCTGTGCTGGGGGCTCCAGAACTGCACGCAGGACTCCAGGTGGAGTCACCCTCCAAAAAAGCTCTGGAGCCCACCAGTCTGTAGGTATATCCAAACTCCAGCACCAGGCTCTCCTCTACTCCTGGAGTCAGGCACTGGGACTCACCAGGCTCTACACAGGGCACTGCCACACACCTCCGGACACTTGAGCACTGCAGCTGGCAGTGAGCTGGGAAGGCAAGGAGCAAGCCAGGACAGTGTCTGGACACAGTCCCAGCACCAAGACTCCAGGACCTACCTTTATCCTGTGATCTTCCACATCCTCCACGCTGGCCACTCGGATGAAGGAAGGAGTCCTCCTGTCCACTGCCTCCAGCTTCATGTTGACCAGGAAGCCATGGGGGGGACGCTGGGGCCAGAAGAACCCAGGTCAGCAGGCAGCTGTGCTCTGGGGTCTCGTGGCCCTGGGGTCCCGTGGCCCTGGGTAACTTCCCCAGCAGAATGTGCTCCTCAAGCCCAGCTCCCATCCCTGACCTGTCCCAGTGTGAGTCATGCCAGCTTCAGCAGCAGCAGCGGCAGCCATGCCAGCCATGCCAGCTCCAGCGGCAGCAGTGTGAGCCATGCCAGGCATGCCAGCTCCAGCGGCAGCAGTGTGAGCCTTGCCAGCCACGCCAGCTCCAGCAGCAGCAGTGTGAGCCATGCCAGGCATGCCAGCTCCAGCGGCAGCAGTGTGAGCCTTGCCAGCCACGCCAGCTCCAGCAGCAGCAGTGTGAGCCATGCCAGGCATGCCAGCTCCAGCGGCAGCAGTGTGAGCCTTGCCAGCCACGCCAGCTCCAGCAGCAGCAGTGTGAGCCATGCCAGGCATGCCAGCTCCAGCGGCAGCAGTGTGAGCCTTGCCAGCCACGCCAGCTCCAGCAGCAGCAGTGTGAGCCATGCCAGGCATGCCAGCTCCAGCGGCAGCAGTGTGAGCCTTGCCAGCCACGCCAGCTCCAGCAGCAGCAGTGTGAGCCATGCCAGGCATGCCAGCTCCAGCGGCAGCAGTGTGAGCCTTGCCAGCCACGCCAGCTCCAGCAGCAGCAGTGTGAGCCATGCCAGGCATGCCAGCTCCAGCGGCAGCAGTGTGAGCCTTGCCAGCCACGCCAGCTCCAGCAGCAGCAGTGTGAGCCATGCCAGGCATGCCAGCTCCAGCGGCAGCAGTGTGAGCCTTGCCAGCCACGCCAGCTCCAGCAGCAGCAGTGTGAGCCATGCCAGGCATGCCAGCTCCAGCGGCAGCAGTGTGAGCCTTGCCAGCCACGCCAGCTCCAGCAGCAGCAGTGTGAGCCATGCCAGGCATGCCAGCTCCAGCGGCAGCAGTGTGAGCCTTGCCAGCCACGCCAGCTCCAGCAGCAGCAGTGTGAGCCATGCCAGGCATGCCAGCTCCAGCGGCAGCAGTGTGAGCCTTGCCAGCCACGCCAGCTCCAGCAGCAGCAGTGTGAGCCATGCCAGGCATGCCAGCTCCAGCGGCAGCAGTGTGAGCCTTGCCAGCCACGCCAGCTCCAGCAGCAGCAGTGTGAGCCATGCCAGGCATGCCAGCTCCAGCGGCAGCAGTGTGAGCCTTGCCAGCCACGCCAGCTCCAGCAGCAGCAGCGTGAGCCATGCCAGCCCCAGCGGCAGCAGCAATGTGAGCCATGCCAGCCATGCCAGCTCCAGCGGCAGCAGCGTGAGCCATGCCAGCCACGCCAGCTCCAGCAGCAGCAGCGTGAACCATGCCAGCTCCAGCAGCAGCAGCGTGAGCCATGCCAGCCATGCCAGCTCCAGCAGCAGCAGCGTGAGCCATGCCAGCCACGCCAGCTCCAGCAGCAGCAGCGTGAACCATGCCAGCTCCAGCAACAGCGGGAGGGAGGGGACAGGCAGCCCAGCCCTGAGCTGTGCTTTACCAAGGTGACAAAGCTGTACTCAAGGCAAGGAGGTCTCTAAGAGACACCTTTTAAGGATCTTGGCTGGACACAGCTGCTGCTGCCACAGTTACCACGCAAGGCTGAGTGGTTTCTCCTGGCTCAGCTGAGGGCATGCTCACACTTCCCACTTCTCCCCGTTCTGAACTGTTTGCCCAGCACAGCCCTGACTTCTGAGCCCTCAAGGCCATGCCTGTGACAGGAGCACACTGCACAGCAGCTGCCTCCATGACAGCAAAGACCTGAGGCATACTCCTGCCCAGGTAGGGCAGAGCAAGTGGTAGGGCACTCACCACTTTGAAGGCCCAAGCTGGGACAGCAGATGCTCCTGTCTCCTTCAAGTACTTCTCCCAGGTGAAGTTGTCAGGGTCAGGATAATCTAGAAGGGGGAGGAAGATGGAGAAGGTGAGCTGGAAAGTACCCCAGAACATCCCTGCTGCCTTGAAGGCCCAACCAAGTCTGTGCCAGGCAGGTGGGAACCTGAGAGACATCACCAAGTGCTGCTGTTTTCTCCTGGACAATGAAATGCAGGGTACAAAGAGGCAGAAACACCTTGGAGCCTTCTCAAGGACACAAGCACTGTGCTGTAGCTGAACAGGAGCACAGGAGCACAGGCAGGGGCAGGGCACCTCCCTGGCAGGTTTTAAGGTCAGGCTGGATGTGGCTCCGAGCAACCTGGGCTAGTGTGAAGTGCCCCTGCCCATGGCAGCGGGGGTAGGAACTGAATGCTCTTTGAGGTCCCTTCCAACCCTGACAATTCTGTGATTCCTGGATGTGGTCTTGCTGAGAGAAAGCGCCTGGGCATGCAGACAAGCAAGAGCCATGGGGTTTGTGCCCCCAGGCTCCCCATGCCACCCTGGGAAGGCTGCCCCATGGGGACGTGGCAGTGAAGGTTGTGCCCCCCTGCCTTTGACTCACCTTGAGGAGGTGTGAGGGGTTTGCCATGCTCCTGACACCATCCCACTGGGTGGATGTATGGACTGCTGGGGTCACACCTAGAAGACACAGCCAAGCTCTGACACGGCGCTGAGGTACACAGCTCATCACTGCCAGGCAGCACAGGCTGTGAGGCCTCAGAGCTGCCCATCGGCACCACCCCCCAGGCCTGCACCACCAGCAGTGCCCCTGCAGAAATCACTTTTCTACTGCACCCTGAGTGACCGAGGGAGCCAGAGCCCTGGTGAGGCAAAGGCTAGAGCAGGGGTACTCCAGCACAGGGGGCAGTGCATGAAGATGCCCTGGGTATGAGCCCTGCAGCAGAGCTGCCCAGGGAGCAGCAACCCTTTGATGTGAGCAGGGAGCCAGACCATGCCCACCCGAGCACTCAGGGTGCTCCTGCTGGGCACAGTTCCCAGAAGGTCACAACACACTCAGGTGCTGCTGCTAGGCAGGGCTGCCCTGTGCAGAGCAGGAGGCTGCCCAGCAGCAGCAAGTGAGGAGCAGCCAGGGGCAGAACCTGCCCCACAGCTCCTCAGGGCAAAAAGTAAGAGAAGGTCAGAGGGCTGCAGCCCCAAAGCCAACAGGAGATGCTCTCAGGACCCTGATCCTGTTTACTGGCCTTGACCGGCCTCAGCTAGGTCACCTCCCCACCCAGGCCTACAGGCACGGGAGTTCCTTTTAAGGTGCAGCCTTCAGTCTATGCATCACAAAAGGTGCCACCTGCCAGGTAGGCTCTGGGGTGAGCCCACAGCACGTGGTGACAGTTGTATTGGTGTGACCTGGTTCCCTGCAGGGTCCTGGCACTGTCCCAGTGGGTGAAGGTTTGCCCTCCAGCACAGGTTGTCCCTCTGCGCCACCAGAGCTCAGCGCTGGCCTGCCTGCAGCAGCAGGCGGGGATGGTCCTGCCTTTTCCTGAGCACCCCAGCACTCCTGCTGAGAGAGGGCAGGATGTGACCCCAGCAGTGACAAGCCAGGGCCCCCTGAGCACCCACCAGTAGTCATAGGTGTCATCCCAGTTGTCAAAGTGCACCAGGAAGCGATTCTCCACCACGTCAGTCACCGTGGCCACGCAGATCAGCGACGGGTTCATGCGGTCCACAGCTTCCAGCTTCATGCCCACCTTGAAGCCTGGGGAAGCCTCATGCTGGCAGGAGAGATGGGCACTTAAAATGCTCTGGTTCCACTGCCCTCGCCTGCTGCAAGAGGGCACCTGCCCAAACCCTCCCGAACCAGACCCTCCCTGGCATCCCAGAGAGGCTGTGCCCTGCTGTGCGTGCAGGGAAGAGGCAAACAGAAACTCAGCTTGGCTAGAGAAGGGTAGATTTGGATTAGACCTTAGGAAGAAGTTCTTCAGCATGAGGGTGGTAAGAGACTGGCACAGGTTGCCCAGGGAGGTGGTGGAAGCCTCATCCCTGAAGGTGTTTAAGGCCAGGCTGGATGTGGTTCTGGACAACCTGCTCTAGTGTGAGGTGTCCCTGCCCAGGGCAGTAAGGTGGGAACTGGATGATCCTTGAGGTCCCTTCCATCCCTGACAGTTCTGTAGTTCTATGAAAGAGGAAAAGAAATCTTCAGACCCTGAGGATCTCTAAGCAGTGACTTCTAGGAGAAAATCAGCATGTCCAGAGCAGGGCCACGAGGATGAGCAGAGAGCTGGAGCTGCTCTGCCGTGAGGAGAGACTGAAAGAGTTGGGACAGCTGTGCAGTCTGGAGAAGAGAAGGCTCCCAGGTGACCTTCTTGTGGCCTTCCAGGATCTGAAGGGGGCTACAAAAAAGCTGAGAAGGGACTTTTTAGGTTGTCAGGTAGGACAGGACTGGGGGGGAATGGAGCAAAGCTGGAGGTGGGGAGAGTCAGACTGGAGGTGAGGAGGAAGTTCTTCAGCATGAGAGTGGTGAGAGCCTGGAAGAAGTTGCGCAGGGAGGCGGTGGAAGCCTCATCCCCGGAGGTGTTTAAGGCCAGGCTGGATGAGGCTCTGGGCAGCCTGATCTAGGGTAGAGTGTCCCAGCCCATGGCAGGGGGGTTGGAACTGGATGCTCCTTGTGGTCCCTTCCAGCTCTGACTCATTCTATGATTCTGCGACTTAAGCTGCTCCAGATTCTGGCACAGGACACTTGTGCTCACACTTCAACAGTGTCAGCAGCTTGGCAGCCTGGGTGCCCTCCACCCTACCTTGCCTTACTTCTTGGGTGCAAAGCCATGGGTGCCGCACTGCACGGATGGTGGCAGCACTGAACAGGAGGCTTTGGGCACCAGGAATACCCTCGAGAGGGCATTTATCAGCAGGCTGAGCTCCCTCTGCAGCACTTTGCACCCTGCCCTGCTCCCCTTCTCCTCACCCTTGCCACCACACCAAAATTAAAGGCTGGTACAGCAACAATGAAGACACAAACCAGAATTGTGCTTAGTGAAGGGGGCTGGCAAGATAACTGCTGCCAGCAGTGGTTGCTTCTCCTCAGCCCTGCTTTTTTTGCAACAGATTTAAATGTCCATCAGCCTGCCCTGGCTGAACATCAGACCAATAGCAACCCGCTGCGTGCCACGCTAGTGACCAAAGCTCTCAGCAGCAAAGTAGGCCACAGCTCATCGAGGAATGGCAGCAGGAGATTCTCCTGGTCCTCTGCACTGTGGGCTGGAGAAGTATTGGGTGGGCAGCAGAAGCCCAGCAGCAGCTGGAGGGGCAGGAAGCAGACAAGCTGCTGCTCACCATGTTTCGGGCCACGAAGAGATGCTTTGGAGCTGCCTGAGCCTTCGTTATCTTCAGGTAGTTTGTCCAGCTGAATTCTTCTTCCTTGTAACCTACAACCCCTCAGGAAGAGAAAGCAGAGCAGCAAGTTCACAGGGAGCAGGCACCAGGTGGTGAGGCCAAGGCTCTCCTGGCCCCACAGAGTCATCCTGTCCCCATTTCCAGTGGCACGTTTTCGGAGCCACTATTTGTCCCCTCCTTCCTCCTCCAACAGGACCCGGCAACTGAGACTGGGTAACTCCTTACCTTTTGGGGGTTGGAGTTTGTGCCCTGTCTCCTCAAACCAGCCAGCAGGGTGGATGTCAGGGGAGTCAGCATTGAGCCAGAAGTCATGGCACTCGGAGTAGCCGTCGAAGTGGAGGCGCATCCGGTACCCACACACCTGCCAGCAGGGAGGGTGGCAAAAGGAAAGGGCCATGGAAACTTCCCGCTGCCCTTGGCTGAGCACTGCAGGTACCTCCTGCCCTCCCACACATAGCCTCAGCACAGAGTCACTCAGAGGCCCAGTGCCTGAGCACCTGCCAGTCCCAAGAGGTGCCCAGCACAGAAGAAATGAAAGGTCACCAGGAGCCAGCCCTAGAAGCAGAGGTGAGAGGTGTGGGGGACACCTGTCTGGGTCCAGCAGGAGCAAGGATTCCCTTTTCTGCACCCAAGGGAGATGCTGGCACAGAGGAGATGCTGCTTTGGTGAGATCCTGCCAGCAGCAAGAGCAGCAGCCACTGCTGTGTGGTTGATCAGCCTGGTTGCCCAGGGAGCTCTGCAAGGCAGTGCAAGAGCTGCAGAGCTTCTACTCAGGGATTTCCCAAACATGCCTGCCACTTCCCCCCCTGCCCCCCTCGCCCCCCATGTCCTAAAAGATAATTAATTAAGGTTTTGGTCACTCCTAAGCATTAGCAAAGCTTTTGGATTTAGTAACTTTGCTCACCAAAGATCAGCTTTAGTTTCCTCTGCAAGTTCTTGGATTTAGACATCTCCACCTCCCCTAAACCCAAGGACTTGCTCTGATTTTGCTCTGATTCTGGCTGGCTGTTGTGGCTGCCCTGTGGTTATGAATTACTCAGGCCTGGAGCAGCCACAGCACTCTTGGAGTCCCTTCATAAAATCATCCAGTTGGCAGGGCTGGAAGGCACCTCAAGGACCATCAAATTCCAACCCTCCTTGCCATGGGCAGGGACACCTCACACTAGAGCAGGTTGCCCACAGCCACATCCAGCCTGGCATTAAAAACCTCCAGGAATGAGGCTTTCACCACCTCCCTGGGCAGCCTGTGCCAGACTCTCACCACCCTCATGCTGAAAAACTTCTTCCTAAGGTCTAATCTAATGGCTGAGTGGAGAGCCCCAGAGAGAGGCCTCCACAGACACAAGGAGGAGCAATGGGATGCCCCCATGGCCTCCATCTCGAAGGCTCAGACCTGTCTGAGAGGCCTTAGTTTGAACACAAGAAGCTGTTTTCATCCCTACAGCCTTTCATGGCTCTGCTGGCTCAGGGTGGTGGAGAGCACAACCAGGCTGGAGCACACCAGCAGCTCCACAGCAGGCTCCTGTGACCAAAGTCCCCATTTGCTTAGCTGAGCTGCTCACACAGGATGGAAGGGGTTGGAAGTGGCCTCTGGAGATCTGCCAGAGCAGGAGCAGAGAATCCAGCACAGGTGGCACAGGAATACATCCAGACAGGGCTGGAAAGGCTCCAGAGAAGGAGACTCCACAACCTCTCTGGGCAGCCTGTGCCAGGGCTCTGGGCCCCTTCCAGCCAAGAAGTTCTTCCTCACCTTGAGCTGCAGCTGCCTGTGCTGCAGTTCCCATCCACTGCCCTTGTCCCACGACAGGGCACAGGTGAGCAGAGGCTGTCCCTGTCCCTCTCTTCCTGACCCCAGCCCATCTCATGCAGGTGAGGGTCTAAAGCTCACCTCTCCATGGGCCAGCTGGCAGCAGCCCCCCCCCCTCAGAGAGCCTCCTGCTGCACAGCTGTGAGGAGGAAGGAAGGAACATGAGAACCTTACCTCAGCCACTGTCAGGATGAAGTACATGGATGGGTGCTGTGGATCAATCCCCTCCAGCTTCATCCCCACTTTAAAGCCATTCTTGTGCTGGGAAGCTACTTGGTACTGGAAAAACAAAACAAAACAAACAAAAACCAACAAATGAAACTCCAATGTAAAAAAAAGAGCAGAGCTGGGTCCAGCCCCAGCCCAAGGAGCACTCAGCAGGCAGTGGGAGCTGCTGGGACCAAGAGGCTGTGGGCCACAAGTTGTGCTGTCGCCCACATTTTATTTCTCTTCACACATTCTTCTAACTCCTGCTGGGTTTGGGTCTCTTGCTACTGGCAGGGCAGGGTGTCCCCAGGCTAAGAGATGCAGCCAGGGAGCGTGGGGCACAGGCCTGGCTTCTGTGCCCTCTGCCAGTCAGGCTCCTGGCAGCAGCGGTGCAGCATGCTGAGCTCACCTCTGCCTTTGAAGAAGGGCTGGAAAGGCTCCACCACCCTGCCAGAGCCACGGGGGTGTCCTAGGCAGATGTGGGGTGCTGGGGTGGGTGCTGGGGAGTCAGAGTGTGGGCAAATCAAAAGTGGAGATGTCTTGGTCAGCTCCAGGGGAAGATGTGAGCTCGCTCAGAGGCACACAGACCGAGGAGGCAAGGAGGGAGGACAGGAGAAGGAGGAGGGGAGGGAGGGGGAAAAAAAGGAAAAGGAAAAAAGATGAAAGAGGGAGGGAGGGGAAAAAAAGAGAGGAAAATCCCAACTCACATCCTGGAAGAGATCTAAAGGGGCAGCGACAGCTTTCTGCTCCTCCAGGTAGGACGCCCAAGACCAGCCTTCTTTCTTCTCCTCACTGGCACCTGAGCGCGGCACAAACCACACACAACAGCACTGCTGAGGGCCTGCTGCAGCCCCAGCCCCTGCCTGCTACCCTGCCAAGCTCAGCATCAGCCTGCCACGGCCCCATCCCCAGCCAAGCCAGGGTGGCCCATGGAGGTGCCGAGACCCAAACATCCTTCGGCGCTGTGCGGGGGCACCCGCAGGGCCCTGGGGCTGAGCCAGCCTGTGCAGAGCACCAGGACACCTCTGCAAGCAGTCCTGCTCCAGCCAGCACAATCACAGCACTGAGGGGTTTGGGACAGCCAGAAGGATCCAACCAGAGGCCTGGGAATGACTCCCAGCTGCAAGGAGTTTCCAGCCAGCGGAACCAGCAGTGAGCTCACCTCCTGCTGCTGCTCTAGAGGCCACCTCTGCACTCCTCTGCCCTCAGACAACCACCTGAGCCCCCTGCAGCAGACCAGGACCAACCCGATGCTCTACAGATCTACTTGCTCCTATGGTATTCAAGAAAAGATGACAGCACTGTCTCTTCACAGGCAGGGAGGAGATGGTCCATGCCTTTGACCTCCTTGGGAAGACCACAAAGGCTTTGCCTGAGGCACACAAGACATAAGCCAAGCCTCTCACTCTCAAACACTTTCTATCCCCCTGGGAGGAAATATCTGGAAGTGCTGGAAGGTGCCCAGAGCAGGGCCATGAGGATGAGCAGAGAGCTGGAGTTGCTCTGCTGTGGGGACAGGCTGAGAGAGTTGGGGCTGTGCAGGAGAGGAGAAGGCTCCCAGGGGACCTTACTGTGGCCTCTGTGTCTGAAGGGGGCTACAGGAAAGGTGGGGAGGGACTTTTGAGGGTGTCAGGCAGTGATAGGAGTGGGGGGAATGGAACCAAGCTAGAGGAGGGGAGATTGAGATTAGACCTTAGGAAGAAGTTGTTCAGCATGAGGGTGGTGAGAGTCTGGCACAGGTTGCCCAGGGAGGTGGTGAAAGCCTCATTCCTGGAGGTGTTTAAGGTCAGGCTGGATGTGGCTGTGGGCAACCTGCTCTAGTGTGAGGTGTCCCTGCACATGGCAGGGGTTGGAGCTGGATGGTCCTTGAGGTGCCTTCCAGCCCTGCCAACTGGATGATTTTATGAAGGGACTCCAAGAGTGCTGTGGCTGCTCCAGGCCTGAGTAATTCATAACCACAGGGCAGCCACAACAGCCAGCCAGAATCAGAGCAAAATCAGAGCAAGTCCTTGGGTTTAGGGGAGGTGGAGATGTCTAAATCCAAGAACTTGCAGAGGAAACTAAAGCTGATCTTTGGTGAGCAAAGTTACTAAATCCAAAAGCTTTGCTAATGCTTAGGAGTGACCAAAACCTTAATTAATTATCTTTTAGGACATAGAGGAGGAAAAAGTGGCAGGCATGTTTGGGAAATCCCTGAGTAAAAGCCCTGCAGCTCTGGAGAACAACAACTGCCCCTGCAGATAGAGTACACTGACTGCTGCCGTGAGGCAGCCAAGCATGGATTTTGTTTGCTGAGTGCTTCCAAAGCAAGAGACAATAAACTGCTGAAGTGAGAAGGCTCAGCACTGCTCTCTTGCATGCAGCAGGGAAGGTTACAGGCTCAGGGTTCAGAGTGTGGAAAAAAAGGACCTGGCCAGTGAGGATGAGATCCCTTTTTAATGCTCAGTGTGACACCAGGGATTAACTTCTGGTCCCTGCTACTGTCCCTGGGCTTGGCTATGGACAGCAGCAAGAAGCTGGAAAAGTTTCATTCGCACAGTGCTGTGAGCCTGACCTGTCACTCCTCAGAGGCAAAAGGTTTCCCAGAAGTGTTTATTTTCTGGTTGTGTCCCCAATTCTTCCTTCCCTCTCACCCTCACCAGACTGCAGAGGAGCACCACAAGCAAGCCCTGCACCACTTTCCTTCTGTGCCAGCAGCTCTGCATGCCAGAAGGTGTAGCAATAGATGCCCTCAACATGAAACAACCCCAACTGCCTGAGCTTCAGAGGCACCACCAGCCCTACAGGAGCAGCTCCAGACCCCTGAGCTCCTCATCATGGTAGCCAAATTCCCACTGAGACCACCCAACCCCAACTGCCTGAGCTTCAGAGGCACCAACAGCCCTACAGGAGCAGCTCCGGACCCCTGAGCTCCTCATCATGGCAGCCAAGTTCCCACTGAGACCACCCAACCCCAACTGCCAGAGCTTCAGAGGCACCACCAGCCCTACAGGAACAGCCCCCAGACCCCTGAGTTCCTCATCATGGCAGCCAAGTTCCCACTGAGACCATCCAAAGCCACACATGACTGCTCAGGGCAGTGCCTCTCACGGCAAATATGGTATCCAACAGCAAGTCACAAACTCTGTTGCCAAGGGAAGGGAGCAGAAAGGACTCTCCAGAGCAGCCCAGTACCCAAGGATGGCACAGCCAAGTCTGTAAGTGCAGTCCCCACGGAGAGAAAGAGAGGAAAGAGAGATGGAAGGAGACAGAGAGCAGGATCAAGCAAGCAGAGGAGCTTATGAGCCTTTGAGAACTTTTAGCAGTGCAGTCATGGCACTGGGGGGTGTTGCTCCACTGGAGCACCAAGGGGTTGGTTCAGCCTGGCCAAGGGAGCCCAGACCCACAGCAGAAGCTCTCAGCCCCCTGCCCACCCTCCATACCATGCTGGCTGCCGTTCCATGCGTCAGGCTCTGGGTTGCTGAGGGCAGAGTCTCCTGCTGAGTTCTTCCTCTCGTCCTGTTTTTCCTCCTAGACATGAGAACAAAGAAACCAGAACCCCTGGTGCTGCAGGCTGAGGTGCCAAGGGCCATGCTGAGCTTCTGCAGTGCCCACAACTTGCCCAGCACTTGGATGCTGGGAGCCTGGGAGGGACCTTTGTGGCAGTGCTCAAAGCTGAAGAACATCTGCCACAGGCAGGGCTGGCAAAAAGAGCTTCCTTGCCTTGTCAGCCATTCTCATGCAGCTAAGAGACTCTCTTACTTCAACACTGTGGTGGCCCAGACTCAAAAAGCAGTTGAGAGCATTTGATACCTACAGCCAGGACAGGACAAGGGGCAGTGGGCACTGACGGGAACATCAAAAGTTCCACTTAGACATGAGGAGGAACTTCTTGAATGTAAGGGTGCTGGAGGCCTGGAGCAGGCTGCCCAGGGAGGTGGGGAAGTCTCCATCTCTGGAGTCATTCTAAAACCCACCTGGATGTGTTCCTGTGTGACCTGCCCTGGCTGACCCTGCCCTGGCAGGGGGTTGGACTCTGATCTCCAGAGGCCCCTTCCTGCCCCTACCATTCTGTGGCTGTGTGCAGATGGTGCCGCAGCCTTACCAGCACCACCACCTCCCGTGGCAAGCTGCTTACTCACCCACCCCTCCCTGCCTGCATCCTCTGCCCAGCACGACAGGTTGGTGCCACTGCAGTCTGTGAGCTGGGACCCTGTGTGGGCAGCAGCAGCACAGCAGGGCGGGCAGCAAGAGGCTCAGCCTGTTAGCAAATGGCCTCTGTGCTTTAAGGGTGCTGAGGCACACAGAGCCGAGCTGGGGGCATGCTGCACGTGTGGCAGGACCTGGAGCAGAGCATGAACAGGTGTTTGCCCACAGCAGGCTGCCTGCTGGCTGCGTGCTGTGCCCTTGTCCTCTGGTGCAGCTGCCCTGGGAGCTCCGTGGATGAGCCTTTCCCCTTCTCCGCTCGGTTCCTGGGCAAACCATCTCCCAGCTCTGGCTTGTCTGGGCTGGTGGGGGAGTGCTGTGGGTAGCCCCTGGCCTGTTTTCTGGCATCCTCTGTGGCCCCTGGTTGAGGGTGAGCAGCTGCCCAGGCAGTGCCCGTGCTGGCTGTGCCCAGGCAGCCACAGCCTGTGCTGCTGTGCCCCCACAGATGATCGATGGCGAAGCCTTCCTGCTGCTGACCCAGGCTGACATCATCAAGATCATGACCCCAGCTGGAGTCCTGTGTGCAGTTCTGGAGCCCCCAGCACAGGAAGGACATGGAAGTGTTGGAGTCAGTCCAGAGGAGGCCACCAAGATGCTGAGAGGGCTGCAGCAGCTCTGCTGGTGAGGACAGGCTGAGAGGTTTGAGGCTCTGCAGCCTGCAGAGGAGAAAGCTTCCAGGAGAGCTTGGAGTGGCCTTGCAGGATCCGAAGGGGGCTCCAGAAAGGCTGGGGAGGGACTACTGACAAGGGATTGGAATGACAGGACAAAGAGCAATGGGTTTGAAGTGGCAGAGGGGAGATTGAAAGTGGATGTTAGGAGGAAGTTGTTTGCAGTGAGGGTGCAGGTTGCCCAGGGAGGTTGTGGAACACAGAATCACCCAAGGTGATCTTCAATCTTTGATCATGTTGGGTGATTCTGTGCTCCACGACCTCCCTGGAGGTGTTCAAGGTCAGGTTGGATGAGGCCTTGGGAGTGACCTGTACGGGTGGGAGGTGTCCCTGCCTATGGCAGGGGGTTGGAACTGGATGAGTTTTGAGGTCCCTTCCAACCTTCCCATTCCATGATTCTATGAGTGTCAAGTTAGGCCCTGCCCTCAAGATCTACAATGCTCCATGACTCCTTGATCTCCAGAGGCCCCTGCCTGCCCCTACCATCCTGTGGTTCAGTGAAGATGTGCCTAGCACTGCCCAGTCCAAGGTGCCTGGCATTGTCCAGCAGCCAGCCAAGCCAGAAGCCATGACTTCAAGACTTGGTGGCACTCACAGACAAGAGGTTGACCCTTCAGCACACAGCTGGCAGAGCACTGCAAAGCAGGGTTGAGAGCCCTGCACATGGAGGTGCCTACAGGGTGGCCCATGGCCTGCCCTCACCATCATACTGGTGTCCTCCCTGCCCTCTTCCTACCATCTGCTCAGATTCATATTCTTCCTCTGAGGGGCTCTGGTAGTCCTTCCTCTTCCGTTTCTTCACTGGCTTGAGGATTTCTGTGGCAATGGTGCTGCTGGCAGAGTTTTCCACGATGACAGACCTGCAGGCAGGGAGGGCAGGTGAGGCTCTGCAGCAGGGCACCTGGCACAGCTGGGGTGGCAGCAAGGAGTGGCTGCTGCAGAGTCAGGTTCTGCCACCCCTCCTGACCACACTCTGCAGCAATTGGCAGCAGGTTAGACCCAGGGTACAGAGTAGAGTCACCCCTAGATGATGAGCCCAGGGATGGATCCAAAGCTACCCAGTTCCAGAGCAGGGCTCAAAGCTGCCTCAGGGTCATGCACAGACATGGGAGCACCTCTATGACCCAGAGCTCCCACAGCTACCCACCCTGGAAGCAGTCACTGCAGTGCCCTCCTGCTGCAGCCCTGCTCCAGCAGATAGGAGCCTGGGCAAGGAGGCAGCCTGGCTCCTGGGCATCCTGCTGGCCCCTGGGACAAGTCTCCATCCCCAGGGCACTCTGCCCATGAGAAGGAATGAAAGGTGTGGGGTCCTCAGCACCTGCTGGAGCATGGCCCAGAGCTAGGGGGCACAGCCAGCTGGGGCAGGGAGCAGGCTTCCCTTCCCTCACCTTTCCTTGAACTGCTGGTGGCAGCGCTCACTGCAGAAGCCTCTGCCCTCCCGGGCTACATCCAACACGTGTCTGCGCCCACAGGTGTCACAGTGGCACAAGCCTTCTGCTGCTGGCACCTTGCTCTGCTCTGGCACATCTAGGGTAGAGAGAAGAGCAGCACTGAGGAGCAAGACCCAGCAAAGGAAAGAGAACAGGCAGCAGGGAGACGTTTGCCTCGCTCAGGGCCAACTCCAGGCAATGCCCACTGGATGATGGCTCCCAGCCCAGAAGTGTGCTTACCCTGAGCCACAGTAGGATTGTCCCTGCTGGTGGGTGCCACCTCTGAGTCCCCATCCTTCTCTGTGTGCCCCTCCTTTATAGCTTCCACTGGAGGCATCTTATCAGCGCTCACCACCTTCAGTGTCCCATATTCATTGATGCGGAACTGCGGTGTGGAGCCAAAACAAAAGGGGGAANAAAAAAAAAAAAAAAAAAAGTTAAAACAGTCCCAAAATTTAAATAATTAAAACCAGTCAAAAAAAGAAGTTAAAACCAGTCCAAAAAGAGTTAAAACCAGTTAAATAAAAAGGAGTTAAAAGCAGTAAAAACAGGTCAAAAAGAGAGATAAAACCAGTGTAAGAGTTAAAACCAGTCAAAAGAGTTAAAATCAGTTTTAAAAAGTTAAAAGCAGCCAAAAGACTTAAAATCAGTTAAAAAAAGTTAAAACCAGTTAAAAAAAAAAGTTAAAACCAGTAAAAGAAGAGTTAAAGCCAGTCAAAAAGAGTTAAAAACAGTCAAAAAGTTAAAAAGAGTTAAAGCTAGTCTGAATTAAAACCAGTCAAAAAGAGCCAAAAACAGGCAAAAAAGCCAAAATCAGTCAAAAAGAGCAAAAACCAGTTAAAAAGAGTTAAAATCAGTCATAAAGAGACAAAACCAGTCAAAAAGAGCCAAAACCTAGTCAAAAAGGAGCCAAAACCAGGCAAAAAGAGCCAAAATCAGCCAAAAAGAGCCAAAACCAGTCAAAAAAGAGAGTTAAAACCAGTCATAAAGAGACAAAACCAGTCAAAAAGACCCAAAACCTAGCCCAAAAGGAGCCAAAACCAGGTAAAAAGAGAGTTATTAAAACCAGTCACAAAGAGACAAAACCAGGCAAAAAGAGCCAAAAACCAGGCAAAAAGAGCCAAAACACAGTCACAAAGGGCCAAAACCCAGTCAAAAAGAGCCAAAATCAGCCAAAAAGAGCCATAACGAGTCAAAAAGAGCCAAACCCAGTCAAGAGAAGAGTTTAGAGCCAGTCAAGACAGATTTGAGAGGACTGCAGCATGGGGATGTGAGCTCTGGGCATGAGGGGCACGGGCACTAAGGACAGGACAGCTCTTTGAGCATGGCAGTGGAGCCACTGGTGCCCCTCTCTCAGCATGCCCTCGGGCAAGACCAGTGCCCGCGGGCACCATGAGGGGCAGGCTGGTGGCTGGAGGATGTGAGGAGCTGAGGCTGAGCAATTGGGGCTGGGGGGAAAGTTCTCCCAGCCTGAGGGGCACAGCCAAAGGCAGCTCCTGATGAGTAGTGAGGGCAGGGCACAGATTGGAACAAAGGATGCCCTTGCACAGCACATGGCACCCCTCTGCCTCGCCACGCAGGGCAGACCTGCTGCGGCCCCCCAGGCCCCACGGCTGTGTGCTCCCTCTGTTGAGTTCCCAAGGCAGGAGTGATGCTGGGAGGCAGCACCAGAAAAGCCTCCCAGAGCTGGAGCAGCTGGAGTGTGGGCACTGCCCAGTGCTAGGTCACATTCTGGTGGTCCCTGCCTGGCACAGCTTGAGAGACTGAGACAGGTTGAGGTGGGCAGGGAGGCACTGAATGAAATTCAGCAAGGG
>VWYK01082080.1:1506-16591 GCA_013399775.1 Semnornis frantzii | reverse complement strand
AGCTCAAACCAGCACAGTGGGTGGCTTTACATCTTCTGCCTTTTTTTTCTCTCCCCTATCCAAAAGTGGGGGGGAGGGAGACATCCTATTATCACTGTATTGGTTTCCCCTGAGAAGCTAAACTCTAACCAATACAATAAGCAATGATTTGCAAATACAGAAGGGACTTGGATGTTGAACTTCATATATTGGGCTATAAGTAGCCATTACATTATACCCATGCATGCCCTGTTTTGAGGACTATGTACTGTGCACAGCTCATGACTGTCTCTTGGGCTGTGCTCTGGAGATTCCAAGACACATGCAGCCCATGCTAACAATACTTGACAGTTTGCTACAGTAGTCATTATCCTTGTCTGAAATGCTGATGCTTTTTGGTTTTGTTTTGTTTTCCAAATGAATGTCAGTATTCTCTTTTCTCTCTGGGTCTTGCTTTGTCTTTCTTTGGTAGTTTGAAAACTACCATTCTAGTACCTTCAAAGAAGGTAGTTCGGATTCTGCTAAAACATTTTGTAGCCTTTCTTCCCCCTTCTTCTTCTGTTTTATTCTTTTCAATAGGCTAGACAGGTACAGATCTTTGAAGTTCTTTCAACATGCAATTTTCTCTGCCCTTTGAATTGTTTGGAACTTTTTGAGGATCTTCCAACTTTCAAAATCTCTTCAGACAGGGATATCACAGTGAGTTGCAGAACTTTAATGCCCATCTTGTAAGTGCTCTAAATGTTCTTACTGATTCCTGTTCCTACCCTCTTCTTTCCTGCTATATGCATGAGAATGGCATTAGCCCTTTTCACTGCAATGTCTCACTTTAAGGTTTTGCTGAGCTTCCTGCCTGTTGTACTGCTCAATCTGGAACCACAGTCCGCCTTTATTAGGCTTGGGTGATACTAAGTGGCCTATATATATAAAAACACAATACACTATCAGTATTTTGCTTTATACTTAAGTTTCTCTAACTGCAGTTGTCAGAATTGTTCACCTTATTTCATTTTGCAGGTATTCATATAATCACAGACTGGTAGGGTTGGAAGGGACTTCAAGGATCATCTAGTTCAAACCCCCTGTCATAGGCATAGCAAAAGAAATTAAAGTAATAGAACTAAAAAAAAAGCAAACAGTGATCTAGTAATATTTTTACTGACTCTTATAGCACATATGAACAAGTTAATGAAGACTGATCCCTTAGAAACGTTTCTTCCAGATAGATGTTGTTTAATATTCACTTATGTTAATAATATAATGGAAAGTTCTTTATCATAGTCCTCTAATAAAAAAAAAAATATAGAGAAGTCTGTTTCTATTTAAATACAGAGACAACTATTAATTTCATTTTCTGCATTGTCTTAAATGAGGGATCCTGCATTATGATGAGATTTTTCATATTCCTAGTACATTTTTCCAATTTACTGTTTTATCCAGTTAGATTTTGGGGGTGGGGGAAGCTCAGTTGGTTGTTGGGTTTGCTTTTCTATTATATCTGTTTTGTACCCAACACAACTTCTCATTTACATTAGTTGCTATCTATTTAATCTTTCTTTCTTTGTCTGTATGGCCTTCTTGATCCTAGCTCGTAGCATCTCTCTGCCATCTGGGTGGATTTCTCTCTTAGTGTGGAAAACTGTCTTTTGTCTATAGGATTGATTTGTCAGTTCTTAAAACCCAGATTAATATTTTTGTAACTGAAGATTTTTTTCTTCATTTCTGGCCAATATTGATTTTATTATATTCTAATTATTTTGTATTAGTTTGTGATTTTTTATTCTCCTCAGGTGCCATATTTTGTTTTGGACAAGCTGCGCTTCGCCCTTCATGGACACTATCTGGTTATAACCAGTTTGTCTATAAATAAGAACCAGCAACCTTTGCAGTGATTACTTCACTTTTTTTTTACCATCCTGACATTCACATGTAACAATGCCTTTTGTAATAGTATATTATCATGGAGGTGTTTTGGGAACTCTAACAACAGTTGTATGAGTCATCCTAAATGATCATACTGTCTTATTTCCATGCATGATCAGAAACAGCTCAACCTGGTGTTACAATGAACATCTTCTAGTAATCTGTCCTTGTTGCTGCATTCAGATTTCACATTTAAATTCTGTGGATTTATTGATAATTCTTTACAAAGTGTCATCATCTTTAATGTAATCTTTTTCTTTCCTATGCCTCTCCCCCATCACAGTCTTTCCTCTTGATTGGAGATTAATGTTTAAAACATTCTGTTTTATATTTCAATGCTCATTAACACAGAATTTTATGTACTAAGATTTATAGTCTTAGAACGATTGCAGTATGCAATCTGGCTGACTTTAAATTGTAGAATCATAGAAAGGTCTGAACCTCCAAAAGACATTCAGTCCACTCGCCCTGCAGTGAGCAAAGGCATCCACCAGATCAGGTTGACCAGAGCTCTGCAAAGCCTGACTTTGAATATCTTCAAGGACAGGGCCTCAACTACCTCCCTGAACAATCTTTCCAGTGTTACACTACTCTCACGGTAAAGCATTTCCTCTTAACATCCACTCTAAGTCTAATCTTCTCTAGTTTGAAGCCACTGCCCCTCATCCTGTCACTACAGGCCTTTGTATACAGTCTCTTTCTAGCCTTCTTGTAGGACCCCTTCAGGTACCAACACTTTCCAGTAGACCTCCTGAATCTCAGTTGTTAAATCAGTATTTAATCATGTTAACCAATTCAGTTGGGCTGGAGTTCTTCAAATAGAGATTTACCTTTTACCCTCTTTGCTCAATAATTGCTGTACTCTTGAATTTTATTCTCATCTATGAAGAGAATTATATTCAGACTTAAAAGGACCTATAAATAAGAGCAGCACCTTTTTGTTGCTGCTTTCACTTATAGTTTTGAGAGTCTGGTACTCGGTGGAATGAAACTGGAACACTTTAAATGTAATTTGAATATTATACTCTGCTGAAAACCTTTGCTTATAATGTTTCGGCCCTTGCTTTATGTCAGTTTATTTGGACATCTTTGGATAAATGCAAAGAGCTTCTTCAAGAAGGATGATCAGAGGACTGGAGCACCTCTCCTGTGAGGATAGGCTATGAGAGTTGAGGCTTGTCAGCCTGGAGAAGACAGGGCTCCGAGGAGACCTTGGAGTAGCCTTCCAGTATCTGAAGGGGACCTACAGGAAGGCTGGGGAGGGACTATGTGATGGTTTGGGAGTTCCCTGCCCCCCCACACTTGTAAAGTGACCCAGACTAGAACTCGACCGACTGGAAGATAAGGACTGAAGCTCTATTTACAGCTTAGCACAATATACAAGCAAATATATACAGTATATACAGGAATATTTACAGAAATATACAAGGTAAAGGTAATACAGAAACACAACACCCTTCCCAGAAATCAGAGACCCCAGGAGGGGCTNCAGAGAGGAGATTTAAACTAGATGATAGTAAGTTCTTTACTGTGAGGGTGGTGAAACACTGGAACAGGTTGCCCAGGGAGGTTGTGGCTCCTCCCTCCCTGGAGGTGTCCAAGGCCAGGTTGGATGAGGCCTTGAGTGACCTGTACGAGTGGGAGGTGTCCCTGTCTATGGTGGGAGGTTGGAACTGGATGATCTTTGAGGTCCTTTCCAACCTAAACCATTCTATGATTCTATATACACCCTAACCCATGTAAAGCAGTTTTTCACAAGCTGGGTTAACAAGCCCTGGGCTAAAACACTTCCATGCTCACCACCGCAGTGGATGAGGTATCCCAAAAGCTGCAGCTTCTCAAGCTGGTGTTGGCTAGAAGTAAGCTACTGCTACTACTAGACCATGTCCCTAAGCACCACATCATGTGTACAGGGTGCTTAGGGACATGTTTTAGTTGTAGTGGTTCAGCAGCAGTCATGGGATTGTGAGCTTTAGGAGAGTGGTTGAACTTGATGATCTCAAAGACGTCTTCCAACCTTGACATTTCTATGATTCTATAAATACTATTTTGGTGAAACTGATTACCTGAGATAAAAGAATCTTTTCTATTTTGAAGATTTCTGTGGCATAAAGGATGAGAGGACGTCTCAGAAAAATGCATGTCAGAATTTTATGGGACAAGTTGTAAAACCTGTTTGCTGGAAATGTACAGATGATTCATTATTTATTAAACTTCTGTAAAGGCTTCACAGACATGATCAGTCTGCATTCTGTAAATCACAAGGACTACACAAGAAAAATTATAGAAAATTATTTTCTCAGTGAAATCAACCAATGGATTTCTTGCTATTCACTGCTGAAATGAATACAAATATTTGAGTCTTCACAAACAATTTTCAGACGTTGGCATCCAGTTGTATATTTTGCTCTACAGTGGTTGAGCTATTCTTGAGTCTCATCTACATAGTACTAATTAAAAATAAATAAGGCAGATGAAAATGCTCTGCAGAAGCATAACTACAGTAAATTAATGTAATTGCACGCCATCTACCTAGAAGATGCTTATGTGGAAGGATATATGCTTGTTTTCCTACATCTTGTATTTTAGTTTGTTTATTTATTAGGACAAAAGGCAATGGTGTGTATTTGCTTCTTTTAAACCTAGTAAACTGGTTAACTAAGGAATGATCTTTGCTGCAGAAGTATTATTCCTTTTTTCTGTTTTCTGTTTTCAATTTCTGTATTCTTATCTGTATTTGTAGTGACTTTTCCCTTCTTACTGCAATATTTTCCACTCAGTTTACTCTTAAGCATATTCTCTTTTTTTATTAATATTTGTACAAATAATTATCACAAGTTCTATATAATATTTCCCCCATTTTGAAAACATCAACCAGATGTCTATCTTTGACCCACATTCTAGGATTTCTCTGACCTTTCTCTTGCTTGTCATTCCCTGACTTTCTTTCCCTAACATTTCAGAGTTTATTCCTCTACATTTGCCCTCTATTTAATTTTCCCCCTCATGCCTATTTTCTTTCTGTCCTTTAATTTTCTGGTCTTTCCTCTCCTTATGTATTTTGATATGTATGTCCTTACTACTGTCCTTCTTCTCCCTGTACATCTTGCCTCTCATTCAGGCTTCTCGTTTTGATCTGAGAATTGAAATCTATGTGCCTCTGCAGAGAGAACCCACCATAGTAGCCTGCCTACTCTTCTTCAAAGTCCTGTGTTTGGGTCATACAGGCTTGTGCAGTGAAGAACACTCCCTCAGAATTTCACTACAACATCAGGAGTAAAACTGCTGATCTGAGATAGATGTATTTGGAGAGAGATGCAGAAGAGAAGCAGAATGTTGTTAGGGTGATGACAGGAACTCTCTGCAGATTACTAGTTGAATTTATGTAGGACCAGTATTAGCAATTGCATGAGAACCTGGGGGAATTATCTTTTGTCCTGTACTGTATGAGTTAATCTGTAGTAAGTGCAGAGTGTGTTGAGTCCAGACTTCATACATCAGCTACTTAGTGCACTGAAGCAGATTACCATCAGTAATGGGCTGCTGGAGGGGGTTGTAACTTTTATCTTCCTTGTCTGTTCTGCTGTGTGCTGTGCTGCTCTCAGCCCTATGCTGAGGTCTCCTTTTTCAGGTTATAGTACGGGATATGCAGGTGAAATTTCAGCACCAGGCTGCAGAATTAAAGACATGGGAGGAAAGGAGTTGTGTCTGTCATCAGTACACTACAGATTAGCAAACATTCCCTAAAACTGAGCTGATGCTGAACTTTATTAGATGAGGGAATTCTTGTTTATCCTGGCCTCCACATCACTATGACATCCTGCTTAACATGAGAATAAAACTAGACATGAATGCCAAAGCTGTGCATCTGTCTGTCTATTCCATAGTATGCACTTCACATTGTGCAGCACTGAAGGTGTTCTCAACTGTGACCACAGCCAGCGGTTTCTGCTCGTTTTGCTTATAACTAACCTTGCTGTTGTTACAGGCCATGGTGTCTGCTCATGTGGCCAATGCATTTGCCAGGACGGGTGGTTTGGAAAGCTGTGCCAGCATTCCAGGAAGTGCAACATGACAGAGGAGGAGAGCAGAAGTCTCTGCGAGTCAATGGGTGGCATATTATGCTCAGGGAAAGGTAAGAACTGGCAGCTGAGCTACCCCATGTCAGTGCCCTGCCAGAAGGAAACGATCATGTTCTGGAAGAAAACTGTTCATGGCAGTGGGGCATTGTTTAGTAACCTTTTCTTTCAAAGGCACCTGCTATTAAAAGGGTGTTGTATTTGTCTCAGTAATGCACTTACATCCCCTTTGTCCAGCACCCACCACAGCTGTATGTGTTGAGCAGTGCTGCTCTCCTATGCAATTTGTTATCAGCATATAATTTCCTGGCTGCGTTTATCCGATGGCGCGTGCTGAACAGCTGGGCATTACGAACTAATGCTTAGTGCTCCAGCCAGGGGCAGGAGCATTAGCTGCAGTGGGCAAGATGGCAAATGTAGTATCTCAGGCAACAGTAGGTGGAGGCGAGTGTTTAGCAGTAACATTTTGGTTGTGAAAATTAACGAGGTAGGAATTATAAAATCTGTAGTTATTTTATTTTTGGAAAGCCCTGCCCACAACTATGTACAAATTAGTTAGATTGGGTTCAAAAATTCGGTCGGGAAAATCTTCACAAGGATGCTTATAGGGGATTTAGTAATTCAGGAAAATCAGAAAGTTGGAAAAGGTTTGCTACAAAAATAGCTTTGCTGCACTTACAAATAAAGGCTGCCTGGAGCCCTAGGGAACGTCTGTGCTACTCATGCTGGTGGAGTGGGAATTTGGAGATGGTCCCTTGGCTCCTTTGTGGCAGTGTCTTGAAGTGCAGATTGTAATCCAGCAGCGGATCAACATTGCACAGGATTCAATGCTAGTAAACCCTCCAGAGTCCAAACTGACTGCAGACACAGTTGCCACAGGAGAAGATCGTGGGGTAGGTTGTGGGGCAGCACAGGGCAAAACTCAGGCTGCTCGGCAG
This sequence comes from Semnornis frantzii, assembly GCA_013399775.1. Taxonomy (NCBI): domain Eukaryota; kingdom Metazoa; phylum Chordata; class Aves; order Piciformes; family Ramphastidae; genus Semnornis; species Semnornis frantzii. The sequence continues at coordinate 9,672 of VWYK01082080.1, read as the reverse complement.
CATACCCACAAACTGCGTTGGTTTACGGCAGAGGCAGCTCCCTACAGCAGACAGGCAGGATGCGGCGGGCCGAAAGCAGGGACTGTGCTTTCTCCTCACCCTGCTTCCAGATGCCTCTCAAGGTCCGACTCAAGGACCAACTCCAGGACCGAGTCATGGACTGAGTCCAAGTCCCAGCCAAAGTCCCTCTCAAAGTCTGACTCAAAGTCCCCCGCTGGCAGTCCCACTAGACAGTGTGTCCAGTTGCCACATATGTATGCTGGAGTGATTTGCTCTCCCCCATTCAAGCCCACGGGGGGTGGGGTAAGGAACTTGGTACCTACTCCTTTCACATTCCAAACCCCTGGAGCCAGAGGTGAGTGGGAGCAAAACAATTTCATGCCCCATTCAAACCTCCAGTGGGGCAGGGAATTGGGTGTGGCCCGCCACAGATACTTAATTGCTCCCCTCACCAGCACAACACAGAAGGAAGAGTAGATATCTGCAACCCCCATGACAGAATCCAATGAACTTTCTTTTGCTAATTTTTATTCAGGTGGCTGCATCAGCTTCAGTCTAGCTAAAAAAGAAAAAAAAAAATTGCCACTGGGAGGAATAAAAGTTAGAAAATCTTGATAATTATTTGAAATTGTTCTCTAATGTTCTTGCCTTGCAGTCTTTTAGGCTAGGAAATTGCATTACTGGAAAGAGGGCTTTTTAGCTCCTCTATAGTGCAAACTGCCTACATTTTAATATAATATGTCTGAAAGAGAAGAGACAAAAAAAGAGTGGTAGAACTGACTGGAAGCTAGAATGCGCTTATTCCAGACTGGATGTGACAATGCCTCTGTTCATGTATTCCTTGCACAGACAGAGAAGAAACCTGCTAAAAACATTTAGCCTTCTATATCAGGCAGATTTCCAGTTGTCTCTTTGGTAACTTTTATTTCAGTGTAAAGAAAATTCAGATGGGGTTTCCAACCAGGTATTATCATCTGTCATAATTCTCCCCCTTTGCGCCATTTTATTTTGTTATTTTTCCAAATGTCATAGAAAACGAAGCAGTTGTACTGTTTCTCTCGTTTCCAGAAGATGTGTCTCTCTTTAAGGTGCTGAATATGTGAGAGGAAGATAAGTTATTGTAGAAATGGAGTTACTCTGTTTTACTGCAGAACTTCTCTTAGTCTTGCTCTCCCTGCAATATTTTTTTTAATATGAATTGTGAAGTTGCGACAATATCCTTAAAATCAATGAAATGCACTTTACAGCAATCTAAATATATATATAAGCATGAAAAACAACCTTGAATTTTAAAATATTTGCATTATCTGCTACCTTTTTTTTTAAGCAGGGCTGAGAACTGCTTATTCCAGATGGTAGCTCTTGCTCTGAGAACAATTAGCTTTCAGTACTGTGTCAAGACTACAATTTACTTTGAGGCTTTGGGAGCAGATAATCTGGCAAGAATTTGCAGAAACATCAAGGCTGGCTTTTTTAGTCCATTGTGGTTTTTTTCTTCTCAGTTGGCTATGCAGCCCAGGGGATGGTTTAGGATGTGGTCACTGATGTAGACTGGAGCAGCCTGAAAATTGCCCTAGCTTGTAACCAGATTATTTTAAAAATATCCTGGCCTGTATCAGGAATAGTGCAGCCAACGGGAGTAGGGAAATGATCGTGTGCTTGTACTTGGCACTGATGAGGCTGCACCTTGAATATTGTGTTAATTTTTGGTCCCCTCACTACAAGAAGGACATTGAGTTGCTGGAGCATGTCCAGAGTCAGGCAATAAAGCTGGCAAAGCATCTAGAGAATGAGTCTTACAGAGGAGTGGCTGAGGGAACTGGAATTGTTTAGTCTGGAGAACAGGAAGTGGATGGAAGACCTTATTGCTCTCTACAACTACCTAAAAGCAAGTGCTGTGATTGATTAAGGGAGCTTAAGTATGTTGGAGTTGACAGACTCTAAGGAGTCCTGGTTTTCAGTAGGTAACTGCTAACACTTTGAGAAAATTGCACTCCATTAATAAAAGCGAATATGGACATCCACATTCCTGAGCTGTTGAAAGATCTTGGCTCACTGATTATGCCACCTGTAGTGAAAACTTTTCCCAAGGTAAACAGCGACACCCACCAGGCTGCTGCCTCCCTGGCAGTAAATGTAGGGCTGCAGATGGCTACTGTAACAGTACAGGACAGAGGCTAGGTAATGAGCCAAATTCAATCCAAGAGGATCTGGCTGGGATTCCAGGGAACACCCTGCAACTCATTAGACTCATTTAAATTAAACTAAGGAGTCTCCCAGAGCAGCGTGTTCTGCTCAGAGAACAGGCTTGATACATCCATTCTTCCTAACGGATTTTACATAACGGAACCTGATCTTTCTTGGTTGACTTGGTGTTAAATTTGCTGCATCTTCTGCAGAATAGTTTTAAACACCGTTGGCATCTGCCAGTAGCAGCATCAGTGCTTTCTTATGCAGAATCACTTTGAGTTTCTTGCAATGTAGTGATCTTAATAACTGCTTAAATTTCATTGAAATTCTCATACTATTCATCACTGTTTTCAGCTGTCAGTACCTGGTAGTTTGTATAAACAGAGGCACTTGGTTTAAATTACTTTCAGGTATGTCTGTGTAGCTGTTACACAGCAACCATGTAATGTGCATGCCATCCTCCACTGCCTCTTTGTACAGTGGTGTTCGTTATGCTTGTGGGGAACATCATTTCTGTGGCCATGGCTCAGTAAACAGTACTCAGAACTCCTGGCCTGTGTTAGAAATAGCATGGCCCCTCTGTATTCAGTGTTGTTGAGACTGCACCTCGAGTACTGTGTTTGGTTTTGGGCACTGCAGTACAAGAAGAACACTGAGGCACTGGAGCTGGTACAGAGAAAGGCTGCTAAGTTGGTGAAGGGCCTGGAGAGCAAGTCCTGTGAAGGGCGGCTGAGGGAACTGGTGCTGTTCAGTCTACAAAGAAGGAGGCTGAGGGGAGACCTTATTGCTCTCCACGACTCCCTAAAAGGAGGTTGTAGAGAGGCAGGCGCTGGTCTCTTTTCACAAGTAACTAATGATAGAATGAGAATGATCTCAAACTGCACCAGGGGAGGTTTAGACTGGACATTAGGAATTTTTTTTTTTTTCACAGAAAAGGTTGTCAGGCACTGGAACAGGCTGCCCAGGGAGGTGGTTGAGTCACCATCTCTGGACATGTTTTAAAGCCTGAGGAGAAGGAGAGTAGCTTATCCCAACAAGGGGCAATGGGATACTCTGCAGGAATGAGCAAATTACTGATCTGCTGTTACGTGCACGATTTTTTTCTGACCAAGAGTAAATACTTAGCAATTCTGTGGGAGGTGGAGCCTCTTCATTTGTGGTGATGAGGATTTTAAGCGTCCAAATGCTAGTCCTTGGCACCTGTAGTCTTTTGTGGACTCATCCCTGAAAGCTTCAGATGAAGAAGAGGGCCATATTCCTTGTGGGTACAGTTTTATTGCCTGGGACAATTTGAGCTCAACCCTTACTGCAGTTAACTAGTAAGAGTAACCCTGATTATAGCTCTTGGAAATCAAAGAAAAGCTTCAAAATGTGTATCCTGATTAAGTGAAATAGCTGAATCAAAGCATTTGCAGTATGCCTCACCCAGAAGTATCCCTTTATTCAAAATGCTTTAAGTTTGGTTAATTTCTTAATTACAGCTACCGAGGCAACAACTTTGTGTTATCAGCACACGTGTGTGTCTGGGGGTGTTCTCTAGCCTAAAAATGCCAGTGCTCTTTGACTGCAAGTAATAATCTTTGTGATTTCAGGTTCCTGCCATTGTGGAAAGTGCATCTGCTCACCACAGGAGTGGTATGTTTCGGGTGATTTCTGTGAATGCGATGACCGAGAATGTGACAAACACGATGGTCTCATTTGCACAGGTGCAGTACAGGCTGATACTTCATTGCTCTAAGAAACAAAATGGGTTGATTGATGGAGTTTATGGTAGAAAAAGGCCAGCTTCTTCTTTCTCCTCTTGTGGAGGAAGTGCATTTGCTGTTCTTTCAGACCTGCTGCAATTATTTCTTTGTATAGCAGAACAATCAACTTAAGGTTTCAAAACAATTGAAAGCCTGAGTATGAATTTAAATAAGCCAGCTATGAAATCCATCAATGGTTTTCACTGTAATAGAGCACAAGTTACTGCTTTTTGGAAAAGCCAGTTCAGTGTCAACATTGTGATCATGGTATTTCTTTAACTGTTGTCCTCTTGTTGGACTTTCTATGTGTATAATGCATTTAAGTCATAGATAAAATTCACTTCTCTGATGAGCTTAGGTAGGTGAGAGGCATAGCTACGTGCATTACAGAGCTTCTCAGCAAGCAGACAATACTCAGTGGGAGGCTGAAATACCTGACAGTGTTTCTTAGGAGGTGATGGCTAGTGATTAAACCAGCTTCACCTAAACACTGAGACTTCAGGTGGCAGATGCAGCTAGGTACTGGCAGGCTGCCAACAAACCTTCATAACAAACCCAGTGACAAGAAGCAATATGGGAATTGCTAAATCAACTCACTGTCTGCTTCCTGTTACAAATCTTAATTTTAGAAAATCATTGCTGAGCAATTATTAGAGGTGGAGGAAATCTGCAAGCCGATTAGAGTGAGAGTAGGAGGGCTGACACTAGTAAATTTTGTCTTCCAGCTAGACTTAATTAACAAGGGCCCTTTTCTGGGTGGCCCACAAAGATGATCAGAGGGCTGGAGCAGCTCTGCTATGAGAACAGGCTGAGAGAGTTTGGGGCTCTTCAGCCTGGAGAAGAGAAGGCTTCAAGGAGACCTTATAGTAGCCTTCCAGTACCTGAAGGGGGCCTACAGGAAGGCTGGGGAGGGTCTATTTACAAGGTCCTGCAATGACAGGACAAGGGGTAATGGGTTTAAACTGGCAGAGGAGAGATTTAGACTGGATGTTAGGAGGAAGTTCTTTGCAGTGAGAGTGCTGAAACACTGGCACAGGTTGCCCAGGGAGGTTGTGGCTGTTCCTTCCCTGGAGGTGTTGAAGGCCAGGTTGGAGGAGGCCTTGAGTGAGTTGTACTAGTGGGAGGTGTCCCTGCCTACGGCAGGGGGTTGGAACTAGATGATCCTTGAGGTCCCTTCCAACCTTACCATTCTATGATTCTATGAAATATCCAGTACAGAAGCAACAGGGCCCTCAACTTCAGCTGTAGTGGCCATTCACAGATCTTCACAAAGTCAGGGGGAAGAGGAGTTGGAAACCCAGCTTGTGGAGGTCTGAAGCTGAGCACCCAGAAGTCATGGAAAATGTTGAAATAAAATGAAAACATGGATCTCAGTACTTGGTGCTGCAAAACAGGGCAAACATATTTTTCATCTACTGGCGAGTTTGAGGCATTATTTATTTATATTGCACTTTGCAGAATTTAGGTTTAAAGTTTTCTGTGACCAAAGTGGTGCTTTTATAACTATTCTCTTTTAAACTTTTTATTTCTTTTCCTTTCCATATAATAGTTAAAAGCAATCTTGTTTTTCCCTGCACCTTGAGGTACAGTGTGAACACAGCCTCAACAGCTGGGTACCAGTAGTGGTGGCATAATTACAAGATTTGCAGTTTTGCTGATGTAATTCTTGAGAGACCACTATTAATGCTTTCTTAGTGCAGGTTTGGGGTGCCTTCCTAATGCAATGGTAATTGCTTCCTTCCAAAGGAGGGGGAAAAAAAAAACAAAGGTGTGTGTGGGAACAATAAAGGAACAATGCAACTACTTTAGCATGGCTTTTTACTTCCCATAAAGCACATTTTAATGTAGTACATTTCAATTATGATAATTGCCCTTTATTCATTCTGTTCTAGGCAATGGTGTTTGCAGCTGTGGCAACTGCGAGTGCTGGGAAGGATGGAATGGCAATGCTTGTGAAATTTGGCTGGGAAGAGAATACCCTTAACAAAGGACATCAATAATGAAGGGTGGTTTTTTTCCCCCTTTTTCCTGTGGTTTTTGTTTTGTTTTGTGTGTTTTTGTTTTTGTTTTTTTTTTAAAGGCTGCTAGAACATTTAATTTCAGAAGTATTCAATGTGTAGCTGTGGGTGGATATTCATACACATGTACATAGGTCTAAACACTCTAGAACTCATTTAAAGGCCTGCTCCTTAATGAAATGCATGGCAAAACTAGGAAAGAAAAATTAAAAATACCTTGATAGCAGGACAGTCCAAGCTCTACGAGGTAAAGTCTTAAAATACCGACCCTCTGGAACTTCTCCAGAGTACTTCTGTAAATTCAGTTGGACTAGGATTACACTCATAACACCTATCTCTTAAGCAACCTTTGGAAAAGTTGTAAGAAAGCCTTTTTTTTTAACATTATTTACTTGGTTGTCACACCTCTGTATCAGCATGCAGAAGTATTCCTGTAGAAGAATAGAACTAGATGGATGTTTGTCAAGTAATTAATTTCACGGGATCACAGGATGTTAGAGGTTGGAAGTGACCTATGGAGATCAACAAATCCAACCCCCCCGCCAGAGCAGGACCATAATCTAGTGCAGGTCACACAGGAACACATCCAGACAGGTCTTGAAAGTCTCCAGAGAAGACTTCACGACCTCTCTGGGGAGCTTGTTCCAGTGCTCAGTGATCCTTAAAGAAGTTCATCCTCATGTTGAGGTGGAACTTCCTATGATGTAGCTTATACCTATATTATATTTTATTATTACATTTTGTGGCATTTGACAAACGCATTGTTTGGCCCTTTCTTTTTTCTAGCAATCTTAATTAGACATCAATTTATAATTTGAGAGATGCTGTTAAGAAACTCATTAAAATAGGAATGACTCTTCATTTGGTCAAAGAATCGTATTTGTGTAACTGAGGTCCAATTACCTGACAACCATAGGCCAAAACCCCAAAATGTCTGACCAGACCTTTTTCACAAGACAACTTCTTAAGTTTCTGTGTTTAATGTGTCAGTAAGCTGGGTATCCAGTCTTCATATTACAATACTTTCAAATACATAACCTATAGGAGTACAAAAAAATTAACTAATAAAGATACAAATGTATGATTAGCTATCCTATGTATCCTGCAATTCATATGCACTTCTGTTATACTGTTCTGTGTACATATAGTTGCCCAGTCCTCTCAAACGTAAAGCAAATGAAAACTTGTTATAACTTTAAGGGTGACAGCTCTCTGTGCCCAGAGAGCAAATTGAGTCCTGGGCTGCATCAAGAGCAGTGTGGCCAGTAGGGCAAGGGAGGGGATTCTGCCCCTTTGCTCTTGTCAGACCCCATCTGGAGTACTGTGTGCAGTTCTGGAACCCCCAGCACAGGAAGGACATGGAACTGTTGGAGTGAGTCCAGAGGAGAGCCACCAAGATGCTCAGAGGGCTGGAGCAGCTCTGCTATGAGGACAGGCTGAGAGAGTTGGGGCTCTTCAGCCTGGAGAAAAGAAGGCTTCCAGGAGACCTTGGAGTAGCCTTCCAGTATCTGAAGGGTGCCTACAGGAAGGCTGAGGAGGGACTATTGACAAGGTCTTGCAATGACAGGACAAGGAGCAATGGGTTTGAACTGGCAGAGGGGAGATTTAGACTGGATGTCAGGAGGAAGTTCTTTGCAGTGAGAGTGCTGAAACACTGGCACAGGTTGCCCAGGGAGGTTGTGGCTGTTCCTTCCCTGGAGGTGTTGAAGGCCAGGTTGGAGGAGGCCTTGAGTGAGTTGTACTAGTGGGAGGTGTCCCTGCCTACGGCAGGGGGTTGGAACTGGATGGTCCTTGAGGTCCCTTCTAACCTTACCATTCTATGATTCTATTAGAAATGACTGTCTGGAACAGATTGCACTGTCACACATGAGATCCATTCAATTTAACTGCTTTTACAGGGGTGGGGAGTCTGAAGGTCAACTAGCTTGAAAAATCAGCTTTGCTATTCAGCAGCCTGGTCTCAGCCAAAGATATTCAGACAATGGCAATAAATTAATTAAATTTTTAACAGAGTAAATACACACAAAGCAGTGGTATGAACAAAAAGTTTATTTTTATTTTCCAATGGTGAAATGCTGCTCAGTGTGAAATTCACATTGAGTTATGAATAATGCACAACTATTGGGACTTCCCTAACTTATTTACAGATGAGTCTGTTGTTTGTTTGGTTTTTTTTTTTTTTTGTTTTTTTGTTTTTTTTTTTAATAAATTTA